>JAHRHJ020000413.1:0-74801 GCA_019776745.2 Taxus chinensis
AAACAAAGATGTGCAAATGTTATATCCATTTGTCCTCATGCTCAGTCAGGGATCCAGAATAAAAGTCCAATTTTTCAGGGCTCAAATGGATGAATAAAGATATAATATCCCCACCATTGGATTCAGAAGGAAATTTTAAGTCAAATTCATATAATCTTTTTTCAAAAAATTCCATAGGGAGCTCAAGTTATTTCCGTCACAAGTTGGCTCAAGGTGAGTGTTCCATACTTAACCAATTATTGCAATGGAGATGTGTCAGCTCTAGGAGCCTGGTTAATTTTTTTGTACCTTTCATCCCTTAAGATAAGGGACATATGGGACGGTAAAATTCACCCAACTCTTTTTAGCCCTCTGGTCACCCATAGAACCCTCTGCATCGCCAGTTTAGCCCCTGGGAGCTTGTTGGAGCTTATCCTCATAGTGCACGGATGACCGCCAAGTGTCAGCTTCAGGTAAAATGTGAAAACTGGTGTCCCTTTCGACCCTTTAATATAATGGACATAGGGGATGGTAAAATCAGTCCATCCCCTGGTGTTTGCTTTGTGAATGCTATAAAGCTAACACTTAGTCGATTCTTGCACTGCTTCTTCTCCACAACTTTACACCCTTCCAGAACTCTATCCATTCTTCTCCAGACACTCAATCCAAAATTTATGCACTAAACCCACCCAATAAAATCATCCACATCATTAAAATATAGATATATCATAGGAAATTTTGATCGAGGGTATGAAGAACAAAAGAGAAAAATGAAGATCTTCATTTGAAAACCCTCATTGCTGTGAGAAGAAGAAATCGATGAATCCTGCAAACCAGGGCACGAATCAAAGAACCATTTGTTTTTTTGTTCATAATTCTCAAAGTCCTTAAAAAATAACCAAAAAATCTCCCTTTTTCAGAAAGGATTGTTCATAGTGAATAAATATCCTTCTTCACACAACAAAAACAAAATTCAAATTTCCCACCAAACCGGTGATCAGTTTGCAGCGAAAATTCACTAATGAAATAAGAAGAAAAAATCCACATGAAAAATGTATTTTTCATTGTGATCCAAGGTGGGAAATGAAACCTACAATTTTCAAGCTCCATTAATGGTTTTCGTGTCCATATTTGCTACCAGGTAAAAAAATACATGTTTTAAAATCTCATAAACCAGTGATCGGGTAAGCCTGAAATTTTAGAGGGTTGGTATTGGAAAAAAACCAATATCAAAAAACTTCATCCCACCGTGATCCGATAAGTAGAAGCATACTTATTGAAAATAGTAGGCCTTTCTACATGGGATATAATTATTTTGGGTCAGTCACCATATAAAGAAGATTCGAAGGAGGTAGTGAACACAGAGGCAGTATCATAGGATAAAATCATCAAAAAGGAAACCTTAACCTGAAATCGACACTTACTAAAAATAGTAAGTGGTCCTATAAACACCTGCTAAAAATATCAAACTAGTTTAGAAGGAGAGAGGAACATAAGGAGAAGGAATTCAAGTTTTCATCCCAAATTGAAGTTTTAGAAAGCTGAATTTTTAAACTTACTAAAAATAGTAAGTTGTCTCATAAGAAATTACCAAAAATAGTAAGTCATTCTAGAGGTTTGATTTTAGAAAAGGAGCATATGGAGAGTTATAAATTCAAGTAGGCAGTCACAATTAGAGTTCAGAGACATATTTTCTCTCATTTACTAAAAATAGGAAGTCACCCTTCCAAGACATAATAAGTGCTAAGTAACCATGAAGTTCAAGTTTTTAGGGATCAACCAAACACAACCTTTCTCTTTTGAGTATGAGATAAATGACATCAATGTCTCATATATGGATTTCAATGATTTAAAATATCACATAATGGTAAAGGAAAAAGGGAATATTGAGGATGAGGTTTTCACAAGTGGTTTACTCATAGTTGTGGGACACCCTTTGTCTGTACAAAGCACTAAGCTGGTCTTGGCTTGCTCACATCACTATGAGCCTAACACATGAATAATTTGGGTTGAAAATGGTATGCAGAAATAGAAGTCATAGTCCCTAGAATGATCTCACTTGGCTTGGAAATCCCAACTTCACCTAACATGGTGGTCATCACGAACGAGAAGTTTGTACATGAGTGGGGAAAAATGGACACATACCTATAAGAGGTTGTGTGAGGGTCATGGATGAAGATAGGAAGAAAGCCTTCAAGGATGCCTAAAACACTTTCATCATGTGAATTTCATGAAGGATACTTGGATGCCATCAATATTCTCAACAAGGTAATGGGAGAAGCAATTACAAGGTACTTTCACAATTGGATGGCACTTTTCCTCCTAGCAGTGACTGCATGAAACAATGGATTGGTTGGGGGTAGATAATCATTGACAACTTGTATCTGCAACTACTCCAAGTGATCATGAAAAAGAAGTTACACATGACTTATTTTTTAATCTATTTCCTCGCTAGCTTAAATTCATTCAAGAGACATGCTCTCACCCATAGCATTATTGTTAAAGTCCCAACATTCAATAAAATTCCACAAGTTGGTAATGGAAGAAATTCACAGACATTTCACCCACGTGAATGATGCCTTCATAATGTACATGGTCCAAACTCTAGACAGTGATTTGGATGAAAGGATGTCGCCACAAGTGGCATCCTTAATCAAAAAATATGGTTCCTATTTCATACAATTCTTTAATTTCTCCTACTTGTGAGTTACCAACTTTGACCAAGCTCCCCTAAGGTTTCCCAAGTACCTTAGTGACCAAATTGTGTTATTTCAGCTCTGCACGGGTAATTCATACAGGTCAACAACAAACTCAGAAGCAGGAAAAAGAAGTTGATCTCATTTCCCATCTCTCTCAGGGTGTTCATGTGTAAGAATTCAAATGATGCATCTCATTTGGAGGCTCCTTCGCACATTTGACTTTGCATTCCTATACTCCTCAAACCCAATTTTGACATACAAGATGATATGAATAAATTTAATATCCTAGAGATTCCATTATTGCACCATGATCTGACAAATTGATCTATTGGGCCAATTGTGTGGATGAATTTGAAAGTGTGGGAGAAGAATCACATGAGGATGATAGTTGATGAGATGAGGAAATTCTAGTTCTCTTTGTATGAAGATATTTTACAAGCTGACCAGGAAAGAAATATATGATCCTTGAATATGCGGTGATCAATCTTTCCCCATTGCCTCAGGTCAATTGGCATGTTCATGAGTCAAAAGACATCAAGGAACAAACTAAGAAAGTGTTAAGAATAATAAAGGATTTTTTCTAAAGGAAGAAATCCATGCAATCATGAGGTTTCCCCCGTGAGTCAGAACACAAGCTTTGCAATAGTCATCATCGAAATATGTGGATATTACTTCAAATTAAAGACACTCTGAAGAAAATTCAAAGGGAAAAATTATAGAATCTAAATAATTATTCTCACGAAAATAACCAACGAGAGCCAGGAACGAGGAAGACCCAGTTGTAGAAATGCAAGAGGAAGAGCTATTGATAGAGACAAAAGTATAAGAAGAACAAACTATTCAAGACCCGTTCTTCCAACTACCATAGGAGGTCTCACCTCTTGTCCATGAGTACTACCTCTCTCATCTAATATATGCCTTCTCTACTAGATCAACTAATGAATGATATACTTATTGTAGAGCCTAATTCTAATAAAATGTTCCTGTGGATGCATCAGAGACAATAACACTTGATACACGTATTGTTAAACAAGTCACTATCCCTGATTTATGGGCAATTTCATCATTAGAAAAGGGAAGAAAATAAAAGCTTCATGCACATGGCCTCATAGTTCTAAAGTAGATAAACATGTAACTAGTATATCGAGGTAGCTCAACCGTAAGGTGATTAATCGAGTGGATGAAATGACTTTGAATGATTAGTGAAATGAGAATAATCTAACTAGGGTCTTGGCTACTCATGATGGGGATTTTACATACATACCAGTAGTCTTCTACCCACTTAGTGGAAAGGAACAAACAATATAAGAAAAATATTGATGGGATAAAAGAGGAGGTGTAAACTCTTTCATCCTATGTACAACACCTGGTGGATCCCAATGCCTCAAAAATTCCTATTGAAGAAGTTCTCACCCATCAAAATCTTCAACCCAAAATCTATCAAGAGGACACAAGAGCTCACAATACAAGGAAGAGATAGTAACAAATGGATCAACACAATTTCCTAAAAGGGAAATTTGGAGATCCAAGAGGTAGTCAAACTCTTCACCTATATATGTGCAACTATAAATAAGATGTAGGAACTCAGAGAAGATTTCGAGAAAGAAAGGGTTCACTCAGGACCTGTGTGTCCACTAGTGAGTGAAACGAGAAACACTCACTCTTAGAAGTTGTTTAGAGAAATGTTTTTTGGCACTCCTTTCTGAATAATTGTGCATATGTTCAAGGGCCTTAGAAATCATATTTGAAGCAATCAATTGATCCATCACTGAGTTAGATGAAAAAGAGGAACAAGCGTACAAGTTGTAAGATATTATTAATCATCAAATTCATAAACTTGGAGTTATTGCAATGGGAGAAGACAAAACATCCAATGAGTTGATTGGAACATTTGAGGAATATATTAAAAAAGAGGCGGGAAATCCATTATCCTTCAATAAGGATACCCTGGAGTTTCTCTTAGAGATTTGGGCCGCCATTGCACTCACTGCAGAGAAACATCCGTCATGGTTTGGAAAGTTCAAATATATCAACAATGTGTCTGAGGGGTGGATAGAGACTCTAGGATGTGTACGTATTCCCCGCACCGATAGAGTGGAACCCGTGGTGGCTCGTTTTAGTAAGGAATTTGTAGAAACAAATATCTTCTCGGCATCATGAGATGGAGACCGGTCAGGAAGTGAGATCAAATCCACTGGAGCAGCTCATTCTTCTACATAATTATTCCTCCTTCTTCTTCCTTCTCTATCTACCTCTCTCTTCTCTTCCCTCCCAATGTTCTCTTTCTTTAATGTTCTAATTTCATGTTGGGGTTTGCACTTTTTGATATGTCTCTAAGTGACTTTAGAAAGATGATGTAAAATTTAAGTCACCTTGTTTTTATAAAAGGGACTTAATATTTAATAGGAATATGAACATCCTAAAGTCAAAATTAAGGCATATGAAAATTTACCGGGAAGATAAAGAGTTGTTCTTATTCTATAAATTTTAATGCACTCCTCATTTGAGGGCCTTCTTAGCTGTTTTTGTGAATTCATGATAGAGAGATCCTTGTGAAAAAGTAAAGAGATAGAAAATTTCTTCCATTCTCCCATTCTAAAATTTCCTCTATTCTCATACTATGTACAAATGTGATTTTGCAAGTTAATAAAGGAATAAATTTTGTGTTACAAGGCATATGAATGTTTATGTCTTTGTATGTATGGTTTCCTATGGCCAGTAGCCCCAAAATCATGTTGTTTTCTTCTTTAAAATGCATGTGTAAGATTTTATAACTAGTGTTTTTTAGCATCTAATTTTCTACTTGCAACATTAGTTCCCCTACCTCATATTCTTACTCCCTTTCCCACTCCCTTTTGAAAAATTCCTCTCTAGAAAGAGATTGCTACCTTTGTCGCAGGGTCAATGGAGTGTTCCTAATAGATCCCCGGTTGTAAGGCCACCACAAATAAAACTCACTTTACTTGCATATGCAAATATGGAAGCTACACCATTTAAGTAGAGGGACTTTGATTCCTAGAGCGTTGGAGAGAAATCCATAAATTTGTCCACACGAAAAATTTTCTCGCCAACACACCTCTAGGAAAAATTATTTCTAGCATACTCCATCAATTAGCAAGTGTTAATATGGTAAATTATCCAATCAAAATACCCTTCAAAGAGGGGAAACCAAAACCTACATGGTATAAACAATATAAATATTGTGAATACCATTGTATCAACATCCACCACACAAATTTTTGTTCGATACTCCGCTATTATATCCAAGATTTAATTGACAATGGAGATATTAAAATTGAAAACACATCAAATACCAAAATGCCAAATGAGAAATTAAAGGTATTCCAAAACCCCTTTCCAAATCATGGTACAAATGAAAAATATAAAGACAAGGGTTGGTCATTAAACAATATTGAGTTTGATTCTTTCATTTCATTGCTAGATCCTATGCCTAACACCCCTAGCTATGTTGTAACCACGTGAAAAAACAAGTTTGGACACCTGCAGCTTAACAGTCTTTCATTTCCATAACACCTCAAACATCCAATCCTAAATATAATATTGTTCCACTACGGTAATCTAATGAATAATATTATTATGATTTCTATGATATTTTCAAACAATTAGAGAATACGTGTGCTACTCCACCTATACTACAAATCATTGACAAAGGTATTGAATAATATGAATTCCAAAATTCACTCCACATCGACAAATTACCTTTATTCACACATAACCTCTTCGATGATCTATCCAATATAAACCTATTCATCAAAAACATTTCTATCCACACCATTTAATTGGACCTCATCCACCCAAGTTCTGTAAATCAAGACCAATAAAATCGCATAACCATGGACCTCTTATAAAATGATGAGTCTATTGCAAATCCTAAACCGCAAAAATCAACATTGAAAAAAGGAAAAAAGGTCTTCCATAGCCAACACCTCATCAAAGTGCTATACTAAAATAAAAATTAAGAAGAAAAAAAACCTATTCATGTGTACTCTCTACACTGGGGGAGGCTGCTTGTACATTCATTCCATCTATCTCATCTAAAAATAATTCTAAACTTTTCATGCATTGACAAATATTTCGGTCATACCATTTTCATGATTCTTCACACTCTTCACCTATTTATTTTGTGTCATCATGAGATAAGAGTTAATATTATTCCTAGTAGGGTATTTTGCAACTCATCCCTCTTGTGGTTTCTCCCATTTTAAATATTTTCACCTATGATCTTATCTAGAAGTTTACTGATGGAAAATCACCCTTCCAAAGAATTTATCTCCTTAACAAGGAAGATCTAAACAATATTTACCTCCATATTTTTACCACCCATCTTAGTATAAAATAATATGCCCATATGTCCTACTATTCATTTGGGGATGAGATTTAGGGGAAAACATTCATTCTTAATAAGCACAATGTAAAAACAGGGTACAATCAATCAAAAATACACAAAACTTTGCACATATACCTTTCATCCTTCATAGTCTTTGGTGATGAGCCCATGCTTCTTACTAGTAGCATGAGGATGGGAAAGGAGGAAAGTACTCTTACCTATGTTCTTTCTTTGGTGATGAGCCCTTGCCTCTTACTAGGGGCATATGGAAAAATGTAGGGGTTCATTTCATAAAAAACAACATGATAAAAAAATCCTTGAAACAATATGCTTCAAAAGTGCTTAATCATACAAAATTCCAAAGAAACAATTTATATGCCCATGTTAAATTAGACAACCATTCCTTAAATCATATTTTTCTAATCAATAAACCACCTATGGGTCTAATTCCAGTCAATACCTATAAAGTGAAAATCATCTAAGATTCAGGAATGTAACAACATTCTAATGACATAGTAAAATAGTAATATGTGTGTGATTTTGTGTCTACAAATATTTAGTTGTATATATTTGATACCATTTAATAAATTATTAGAATATTAACTACTATATTACTGAATCATAATTAAAATATGCAATAAAATCAGCAAAAACTTAAAACATACCGTAAAGGGTTGAAATCCATATATATAATATCAACAACTAAATTGATGGGGAAAATCAGGCAATTCACCACACTTCTTTATCATTTGTTCACCAATCTACATGCTTCTACTATCTTTAAAGTGCTATTACTTCATAATAAAAATTTAAAGAGGAGAAAATATAGACACTCTAAAATATCACATTACGCATTCTAAACCTCTAAAATCATCACATAATCAATTCACAACACATTACGACCATTTTTTACCACTTTCAACCACTTTTGATACATTCCGCTATTTCATGACCCTTAATGACATTATGTGACATTGTCTCGAATCACACTTTTATCATCCCATAAACTTTGATCATCTGTATCACTAACACATGGTCTCGAATTATAAATATTCTCACTATGGACCTTATTACACTTTCACCTCTCCTAGGATTAATTAATTAATCCTATCACTCTTATTATTAATCCCTTACCCTATTACCTTATTTTATTAGCTAATTTCATATTAAAATAATTAATATATCCTTAACCAATCCATTTCCACCTCATTAGTTGACATCTCAAGTTGACTAAAACTCACATTACTTTTTGGGTGAATAAAACAAAATACATGAAATATTATTTCAAAGAAAATTTTGAATTATTCATGAGATATGCCACCTATTCCAAAACTCAATGAAAACTCACTCATTCAAGCTCAAATCAGCAGCTTATCTTGCCAATCAAATTATAAACTAAGATAAATCATTCCAATCATGCTTCAGTTAGCCTCATATTATAAAATCAATCACACAAATCAAGGCTCTGTGATTCTCTTCCCTCAGCTATATATAAACATTCTTTCCTCTCCATTATTCATCTTTGGAAGCTTAAGAATCTACATTTTTATTGTTTCAAATTTTCATTCAATTTCACACACCTTTACGTCGTCCATTTCATCAATAATCTATCAATCAATTCAATCATCAATCATTTGCATTACTCACAGCTGAAATCTACTTTCATTCATAACATTTTTGGAGCATGCACACCCAATTGATTTTAGAGACTCAATAATCTTGGTGCTTCATTCCAAGATTCATCAAATCTCATCTGATATTGAAAGGAGATACGGAGGAAGGATTAGGTTTGATTGTTGTTTGTTTTCTTCCCTTTAACATTTTATTTGTATACAACCAATTGTGCATATAATGTAGTGTGAGTTTTTTATGATTTTGATGTGTTTCATGATGAGATTATTCTTTATCTCCCTCATGAATTCAATGTGTATTACACATGTGTTACCACCTTTTTGTGTGGAAACAATGTTATTGTGAACTATGAAAGTTTTATAAAGTTCCATTATTATGTGATTTTGTATATGTGTACCAATGTTTTGCATGATAAAGTGCTTCATAGTGAAATGTGTCATATCATGTTGATTGGAACCATGTTGTGTTGTATTATGATGTTATTTCACCATGTTGTGTTTTATTTGAATGTATTTCATGATGTAAAATCATTGTGTTTGTCGTGCATATGTAATCTTACGTTTTGTGATAAATTTATTTCATGGATTGAGGGCATATGGTGATGTAATACACAGTAATTACACCATGCATATGAAATTGTGATTATTATGTGTCAATATAATTATGTATGTAATTTGGTTGTGTTATGTTGTCTACCCTTCACTACTAATCCCTGTGGGTAGCATCAAAGTGTATGTTTGGAGTGAGAAAGCTAGATTGTTTCCCATTTAACTCGAGCTAAGTATGAGATAAGAATTGGATTCTAGCTTAGATTGAAAATACATTATTATTTGTTTGGTATGTATGGATTTTTCTCGATGTGTGTCATGCATATTGTGTTATCCGTACACCTTAGGATCAGTTAATGGAAACATGTACCTCTTTCTCTCTCTCCTTAACTGGTTGTCTTGTAGATGAACTTTGTGTGGTTACGACTGTGTTGATCTTTGTGGGAGTTTGGAGGTGATAATTAAGACAAAGACTATGACAATTATATTATTTAAAAATTTATGATATTGTATACTTACATAGAATATCGATTTTGCAATGTGCACTCAATGAGATAGTACCTCGGTGAGTGAGCTCTTTGGATGTTACTCTAGTGCCTTGTAATGTGAATCTTTTTATATGTGTTTTATTTATAAACTTGGTTGTACATGGAACCAAAACATTTACTTAAATTTTTACAATGCTTCGAGGATCATTATTTATTTGTGATGTTTTTTCTGTTTGAATGCAGCTACTTAGCCATCTTTCCTGATTTATCAAATTTTCCTTTCTTTAGTTGCTCTCAAAACTTGAAGCTTTATGATTTTAATGTCACTTGGTTATTTGTTTCCCAGTGTGGACCTTCTTTAATGTTTGAATGAGTTGGCTCTACCATGTTGTATTTGCCTATATGTTTTCCATCGACCTAAGACAGTTCATGGGTGATATACGGGTTACACCCAAAGGTTGTGGGACTTTAGGGTGCTACGATTTTTATTTTTTAAGTGATGAGGCTCTATGTTTTCAAGTCTATGGAGTGACCCAACATAGTTTTGGTACTATGATTCCTTTCTTTTCTTAGGAGGTATATGGATTTGGTATATATGGTTCGTGAGTTACTCATGTGAGTCCATTTATATTTTATGATGTTGAGGAATGATGTTCCTCATTGATGATGTGATATTTGATCTTATCTTAACATTGTGTGGTTACAGTCGTAAGTTGAGTCATGTGAAACTTGTTGCATATGTATTACTATGATGCCTTGTTTTTAGGTTAGGCACATATTATGTATATTATCTATCTAAGGAACATGTGTGTTGAGTACTATGTTGTGGATTACATTTCCCTTTCCCCATGGTTGGGTTGGTAGTCTTGTGTCGTGATATAAATGTGAAAATGGGTAAAAGGGTGTAATGTGAAGTTGGCTTCCTTATGTTTTGACCCTGTATGACATGATGTCATGTATTATTGGGCATCCTATGAAAATAATCAAATTTTAAATTCCTAACAAGTGAAAATACTACAAACATTGAACAAGTGAACTATGATATGTGTAAACCTATTAAATTGTGAATACAATTATGAGAAACACAAGAGTAAACATGTTTGGATATGATTATCAAGTTTTTTATTAAATTAATTATGGTATAAAGGACTATCAATATTCATAAAACACTAAGGAAATTAAGAATATTTAAAAATGTATTTGGCTATGTGTGGTCACATACTAAGTGACAAGTTCCTTATCCCTAAACGACATTTTTCGTTGTTGAATTTCCTTTTCTTACTTATCCTTTTTGATAAACCTATTATTATGACACATTGAGGATTATGCTCTTAGAAGGGGAGGATGATGTAGTTACACACTCCACTATGATCAATTGGTAAGGAGATGTATCTTTTCGTCAAATCGGGTTGTAAACGCCCTTGTAGTTCCTTGCTCTATAACACCTAACTAGCAAGTGTGTTAGCCACCTTGTCAAGTACCCTGAGACAATTATGGTGTCAGGATTCAATACAAGTTTATCTTCTGGTATCCAATCACTTCATTAGTGCATTATTAGCCACCTCCATGGTGTTGAGGGAGAATCCATGTGTGAGGGATTTATTTTGGATCTCTTTTATTGGTGAGTGTTATGGGTTAATTGACCCAATAATCCATGTGATCTAAAATGTGAAACACATTCACGATAATAATGTCATTTTCATTATATTGTAACTATAATTATTAAATTTAATTAAATTATTTATTATTATGATGATTTTAAATATAATTTTATTAATGAGAATGATAATAATAAAGATGTGAGTTATCGGTTAGCATTCTAGGCTCTAACCTGATATCGTATTAAATTGTTCATTTATGAAATATGAATGGAAATAATTAAAATAAATATCATATCAAACTTTGGTGTTGGTAGGTGAAACACCCATTTAATTTTGGGGTGGTGTATCCTTTTTATTTACCAATGCTTAGTTGGGTACGCTAGCACTTCATCGAGACAATGTCTGAATGCTCACCCAAAGCCCGTGCAACCACCAAGTCCCTCTTTAGTTACTTATCAATATGTGGTTAGAGCATATATAATCATCATATCATAATGAAGATACAATATAACAATGTAACACATATAATAAGGAAATAACTCAACATAAACAATCATTAACAATATTTGGATTCCCATTATACCATGTTCAGATCTAATAACCCTTGCAGTTCATACACCATTGTCCATCAAAAGAAAAAATCATTATATAAACATTCTTACTGATTACATCAAGAACCTATTACACTCATGCACACATACAGAATAGTTCCCCACAAGCTCACACACACTTATATGATTCGATATCTCTAATACATGGAGTGCAATACCTATTTATACACAATTAGGACTTTCCCTTCACTACTTACATGCATTTTTCCTAATAATATATGTGTTAAGTATAGTATGTATGCCTTTACAACTCTTTTTTACTCTTGATTTAATCCTATTAATAGATCTTCTGCATGTGACGTCCTCATATTATCTTGCATGTGCTTTCCTATTTCCATATGTTCCTCGCATGTCACGACATCTTCCATTTTTTCCTATTTTTAGCATCTGCTGGGAAAATGGCTAAGTCCTGGAACTTTGTGCACATGCGCAAACTCCTCGCATGCTAACTTCCTTTCCTATTTGTGCACACCTCCATGCATTGACCTATCTTTATAGATTGTTCCTACGTGCATGTTTCTACATGTTGTTTTGTATTGACTTCCTTCTTGTGCATGTTCCTTCATATTTCATATGTGTGTGGCCCTCCACGCATGGCTAATACTTATCCATTTTATCTCTCCAACATTACCCCACACTAGGATTATTGTCTGTCCTTGGCAATATCATGAATCAAATAATTTTTTCTCCAAAGAATATATTGAAAGAATGAAAAAATCCCTGAAGAATAAAGAATATGGGCCTTTACCCAATGTATAAAATAAAAAATATGTGTGTGCTTAAAATTTTATGGCTTAGGCAGAGGGAGAAGCTCTTGAAATTCCCCGTTTATTGCATTCTCTAGATATTTCCATCCTTTGAGCTCATTGGAAGCCTTGTCTAGCACTGCTTCTATAATGTCTGGAAATTTCTCAATAGTCAGCTCATCGACCTTCTCCTTCAACTCCTTTACTACCACATCTAAGTCCGAAATCACACCCTCCAACGTATCCATCCTGCATATTACTAAAGGGTGGATCTCCTTGAGTCTTTCTACAAATGTATCTCTCATGGATTTAATCATCTTTGTCTTATCTACAACCTATGTCATAACCTGTTCGTGCTTGGCCTTGTTGGTTTTCATTTTGGCCTAGATATTTTTCAGTTATGTCTCCTTGCTTGCAATGCGCGTGCTAATGATAGGATCAAAATCCTGGCAATTTTCAAATGCTTTCTCTACCTTATTCGTGAATTTTTTAACTTCTGCGATTAAAGCCTCATATTCTGTTATCTTCATTTTAACATTCCCTTTATTCATCCTCTTTTCCCCAGCCAGTTCCTCTGTTGATGGTCCCGACCCACTTTTTACACATATTAACAACATCTGAGCTAGATCCTCCAGGTAGTGTAACTCTATGGGATACTATATCTGAGCTTGGACAACCAACTCCTAGCATTTGTGCATGATGATGACAACTATATTTTCCACCTTTTTATATGTGTCGGTCGTCCGCTTCTTCTCACCTTTTAAGTCTTCTGTGAGATTTTTCATTTATATGTCTTTGATCTCCAAATCCTTCCATAGTATTTTGATGGCTTTCCCTTTGTCAACGTTTTTACATACCACCTTTGAATCCATCTTGTTAAGTGCATTGCACACTTTCTCATATATTATCTATGTGGAGTCAATGACAGGAAAAACATTTCCTGATATCTTCTTCAGCCTCATCTTGGAGAGTGAATCTCTGCTCACCGAAAAATTTTCATCCATTTTTGTTTGGTAGTTCCACGAGAGCATATTTTTGGTGCACGCCCAAGTTTCATTTTTTTCAAACATTCCCTAGCAAAATATATCCTTTATGGGTTCTAAAATTTGGTACCTAGCTCTTAGCACCTTTGCGGGGTCATGATCTATAAAATTCATCTGAGTACCTTATGGGTGTTGCCTTTACACCCTTCATCTGACGTGTTTCTTCTTTGGGTTTTCTTGCATGATGTTAAACTATGCACCACTTATCTCTCCTCTAGCACCTAAATTGTGAGGAAATAGCTTCTAGTGCTCACATTAATTTTACTATGGTAAATGGTTGGTTGGTTGATTAAATATATTGTTGTATTCAATCTATAGTTGAGTTGTTATATCGTTACACCCGTAAAACTATTCACAGGTGAATCATTATTCTCCTCCCTATTTTGTAAGAGGCTTAGTTTTGTTTTTATGTTGTATTCAATCTATAGTTGAGTTGTTATATCGTTACACCCGTAAAACTATTCACAGGTGAATCATTATTCTCCTCCCTATTTTGTAAGAGGCTTAGTTTTGTTTTTATGGCTATATAATACAATTTATGATTTTTCATTTCTTTTGCACTCTAACCAAATTCTATGTTTGGTATCATAATGATGTTGTGTTAGGGGTGAACTTGTGAAAAATTGTGAGGGGAAAGCATTGTTTTTCCATTGCCCCATCTGATGAATAACCGCATATGTCAGTGTATGAGCTATGTTTAGTTCTATGGGAGTATTATGAGAACTTGGCATTGTACTCCAAATTCATTTCCCTTAAATGGAGTTAGTTAATATCTATTCTTCCCAAGCATTTGTACGCATGCACTCTACTTTGTAGTCACAGTGGCAAAAACTCATATCTACATCAAAATCTGGTTGTTTTAGCTCACTCTAATTATTATTGGCTTATGGAGACTCATTGCTCAAGTATTGTTAGCCAGTCTCATATTTCCATTTATCGTGGAATCGCCTACATGCAATTTGTTATGTAAAACCGGGTGTATTTATGATCTGATCAAATTTTCCATTCAGCGTGTTCCATACTCGTATTCCTCCTGGTGAGTTATTTTCAAATGGCATTTGTATTCTGAATTCTATTCAGAAACCACCCCTTCTGGCAATTAATTAATCTGGTCATCATCTATATTAGGTTCTCTTTGAGGAGAATCGATTTGAATGTGGATGGGGTGGACATGATTTTTGTGAAAGTCTGTCTACATCCAATTACATGTCATCCTGATCCTCCTCGTTGAAAACTCATGATTTTCCACTAATTCCTAATATGTGGCTTACATCTATGTTTTTGTTCAACGCGCAGAAAGGGGTAGCTCATTCCATAAAAAAATAGCTCAACTCCAATGAGGGAATCAAGGATCTGACGTTTTTTAAACTTGTTGAATCACCTTTTCATGTGCTTCCATTTTAATCTACTTCTCCATGCATATCTTACATTCAGCATATTTTTCATACGTCAGCGTGCTTTTGTGTATCAAGGTGCATCCCTCGTTTGTAGCATGTCCATCCAAGATCTTCAAGTGAAAATAAATTTTAGGGATTTTAAATGTGTGGTTTATTTATTTAGTTGAGTTTAGAGTTTATTTAAACTTTGAGTCTTTGTAATAGTCATAAATTGGTCGAGTGTCAAAGTTTCCATTCTCATATATGTCATTGTCTAAATAATTGTGTCATCAAAATCCAATATCATTTTGTCAAAAGTTATTGTTCAAAGTAGATTCATCAATATAAAATGAATGAATTGTCATTTTGTTGTCAAAAGTGTCTAACAAATTGTATGTGTAATATATTTGTGATTTTGCATTTGTAATGTCATAAAGTAAGTCATTGTGAGTCAAAGTTGTGTCAAGAATATTTCAGGATTCATTGATACGAGTTTCAATGATATTGTAGTGTTCATGTTTAGGGTCAAATTTTTACAAAGTAGTCTTATTGTCAATGTTAGAGTCAAAATAATCAGTATTTGTGAATCTTTCATATTGTTTGAGCATGAGTCAAAAAATGTCATCGTTGTAACAGTAAAAAATTGTCAAAATAAAAAAAAATCCTTTAAAATGCATTATTAGTGGAATCTAACATTCGATTAAGGTATATAATATGTGTTGTTTCACATTGTGGGAGGGAAACTATACCAATAAATCCAATGTGAAAATTGATGAGCTTCACTACTACATTGGTTGAGTAAGAAGCACATCTACTAGAGGACGGAGGCATAGGAGGATGGAGGTCAATCGGAAACCTCTCGTTAGTCACCAATGACGGGGATGCACATAGTTGTGGTGGCATTTTGTGGTGTGTATTTTTCTTTCTACTATGGTGTCAGATTTCCAATTTATGGTGAGCTTCATTTTCAGAGTACCTATATTGAAGTGTGTTCTTGTTTCCAGTTTCTAGTTCATTTTTTTGATATGTTTGAAGAATATTTCTATTCAGATTTTTATTTAGTGAGCATTGTTTCCTACATAATTCCCTAAAAGAAAAACATAGTGGAAAAATGAAAGCAAAAAGGAAAAGCAACATCATGATATTTGGGTTGTTGGTTGTCCTGTAAAACCATTCTTTGTTAAGGTTGTTGGTTGTCCTGTAAAACCATCCTTGTTGAGGTTGTTGGTTGTCCTATAAAACCATCCTTGTTGAGGTTTTTGGTTGTCCTGTAAAACCATTCTTGTTTGAAAACCCATCCATGTCATGAGCACGCATGGGCGGAAAGATGGAAAAAAAAGTGAGATTGTTTTTCTCCCATGTTCGTACTAAGGGGGGGAATGTTAGGAAATATCTTCTAGTGCTCACATTAATTTTAATATGGTAAATGGTTTGTCGGTTGGTTGATTAAAACCATTTTTATATTTAATCTATAGTTGAGTTGTTATATCGTTACACCCATAAAACTATTCACGGGTGAATTATTCTTCTACTACTTATTTTGTAGGAGGTTTTGTTTTGTTTTCATGGCTATATAATAGTCATTTACATGTTAGCATAATAATACAATTTATGGTGTTTCATTTCTATTGCACTCTCACCAAATTCTATATAAATATTCCCCATTTCCTTTATCTTCATCTCCCCCTTCTTCATCCTCTTGTACTACCTCATGCTCCTCTTCGTTCTCTCCATTGCCTTTGGAATCCTCGTGTACATCGCACATATCCTCTTCATGTTCACTTTGTGTTGGCTCTTCCTTGGGTCCTTCCTTTTCCTCCTATGTAGGATCTTCTTCGCTCACTGGAACCTCTTCCTCCATAATATTTTCCAAGTCCTCCTCCTCTCTATCCAACTTATGAATGATTAGGGCTCTATCCTTACCGGGCTTGGCTTCTTCTTCACTAGACTTTTCTTCTTCTTCACTGGACTACAATTTGGTGCTTCTTCACCCGAGGGTTCCTTATCTTTGCATGAGACTCTCGCCTCTCCACACTCCTTACTTATCTTCTTTCATTTGGTATGATCTAACTGCCATTCAACTAGATATTCCTCTTCTTCAGGAGTCTTCTCATGTGAGAAATTGGGAATCTTCACTATATAGTTCCTTGGTGGCTATGGTATTATGGTATCCTCCATGTCAAATTCCCCCATACTTCTTCTTCGGCCGAAGGTTGAAATAAACCACGCATACCTCCTTTCCAATTACTAGTGTCAAAATGGGGTTGAGGTCCATGTTGTAGGTCTCCATGCTCTCTAAATATGTGGCCTTATGGACATACCCATACTTCTTCCTCAATGTATGGTAGTATGAGTACACTCTGTGCTCATTGATATTTATATGTTGTGCATCCTTGATCCTATTCACGGTGTACTTGAAGTACTTGGTAGTGAATGGAAATAGAAGTTTGTACCGTGGCCCCATATTTTCATCCTTCACTATAAACCACAAAAAACTGAAGTGTATCATCACTAAAAACTCTGCCTATTTTTCTATTAATTCTAGTAACTCACTCGGTATGTGTCATTCCTTTTTAAATGCTTCACACATCCACCTGTACCATTTTCAATGCACACTTTGTGGGGGTTGTTGACTCCACCATCACAAGTGAACTTGGAAAATCATTTTACCGAAGACTTGTCTTTAATTGGATGTACCCACATATTATTCTCTGGGTTGTCTAGTACCCCAATCTCTCAAAACACTATCAATAGCAGAATTGATCCCCATGTGATTGTGTCTCCTCTTTCAGTTTATGCGTTAGCTGCTTCAAAAATTCCCTTGGCTATATACAATTCGATATTATACTTGGTTTTATTTGTCATTTTACGTATTATGTGGAGGAACTTTGTATTCACCTCATTCCAGCACTCTGAGTCTCCTAACTTACAACTCACAAGGCACGTGGCCATTATTGTAGTGAAGTAAAAAATTTGTTCAACACTAAATGCATGTTTCCCCCTTTGATACTACAATAAGGTGGTCATTTCTTCAATTTTAGTCTCATCGCGTAGATCTGACTCTATCTCCTCTCTTGATTCATGTAAACCAGTAAATTTTTGGATCAACCTAACAGCTAACCTCATTTTTCTACTTACAAAATAAAATTATTCCTCATGCACCCCTAACATGAGCCATTGAAAGAGGTGCATTGGCCTCCCAAAGTATGGTAACTTGAATAGTTGAAGAACTCCAACTTCCTTTAGGGTCCTACACACCAAATCATCTAGGATAAGCTTCCCTTCGATAGTTCTTGTTCCCAATTCATGTAAAGTATCATTGGTGATGTTAGAATCATGCTCTTGCACATGATGATTGTATTCAGTAATCTTGCAACTGCATAGCTTTGATGTCCAAGGTTGCCTAACTATCACCTCTGGTGGGTATTGCATTTCTGAAAACCATTCCTTAGGTGCCTCATCAACAACCTTATTTTTATTCTTTGGTGTTTGCCTCAGTGTCATTGTTTTCTTCCCAACTAGCTTAACCTTCGAATATGTGTGATATGTGCCCTAGGTGTCCAAACTTCCACACCTACTTTCTCAAATTTTTCAATTCCTCTGGTGCTACACTTCCACACTTCTCAACATCTACATTTGTGTATCTCAAATCTATGCCCTAATCTAACCCTCCTAAAATATGTTCCATATCTCTATAAACCCTAGCTCTTTATCTTCACTCACGAACCCTAACTTTGCATCTTTCCTTCCACAAACTTTAACCAACTACCACTTCTTAAAATGATCTCTCCAATCTCAAGGTTTTGTGTCCACTTACTCAGCTCTAGTTTTCTTGTACACTTTTTCTTTGATGCACAAGCTCTTCGATTGCACAAGTTCTCAAAAATAAGGTAAGAATAAATATTCTTGCACCCCTTTTATAGATTTTATAATTTATATTGCATTAATTTCTCCTCACTTACCACCATTTTTTATCTTTAAAGTTTATTTTCTAATTTTCCCACACTTTTTCTTTTTTTATCCCATGTCTGGCATTTCGTAACCTTCTAGCGCACCACCACTTCCTAGATTGCATATCCTCTCATGCGCACCTTCCTATGTCGTACATATTCTTCCTATGCACCACTTACCAAGTATTCTATCTTTTCATTTCCTCCCTCGTGTTACATTGCGTGGCTCTCCATTCATGTGGTTTCCAATCTAAGCACTTCCATTACCTTCAAGCACCTATGACACATTACTTTGCGTGTCACCAAATATATTTTTCCATTGCACATTATTCTTTTACATAGTCATGTGCCAAGATATTTTTCCAACAAATATTTGTTATCCATCCTCCTATGAAGTATGCATATGCCACACACCTATATCTGATCCACCCCACACTAAAAGAATGTATGGTCCTCTATGCATCAGTCTAACATAGATTAATCATCTCCTACATGCAAACATGCTTATTACTACAGAACAAAGCAAAAAAACGAGATAGAAAGGGAAATATAATCTATGTGGCAATACTACCTTATTACAAATACAAAAGAAGAATATTTATAGTAGGGCTTCAGCCTACTCCCATTGAAGTAACCCAGCAACATGGTGTCATCCATCACCTGCAATTGATATGTTCCTGATTCAGTATCTTAGTTACTACAAATGGTCCCAACCAATGCACTCTGAGCTTTCCAGGATGGTGTGTAAACTTTGAGTCATATAAAATCACCATATTTTCCATGACAAAAGACTTATTCTTAATATGCAATTCATGTCAAGCCTTCTATCTATATATTTTTGTCTTCTGACTCCATCGTGCAATGGCGTACCTCTCAGCTAACTGCAATATTTTATCAATGCACTCCTTTACTACTTTTTCATCATCTAGTCCTCCTATGTGTACAATACAGAGGTAGGGTAACATAAACTCTACGAGAAAAAATACCTTTGTGCCAAACACCAACTAAAAAGGTGCGGCCTTATTCAACCTCTTATAAGTTGTTTTATATTCCCATAACACAATTGATACCTTGGCATCCCAATCCTTCCTACCAACATCACAAATCTTTGTCAATGTTTATCCCAGAATCTTATTGAAGGACCTTACAGTTCCATTGACTTGTCGGTGATAGGGTGTAATCTTATGGTGTACTACCATAAACTCTAGTAGTAGGACTCTAATATTATCATTCAATAAATGGGTTCCCCTATCACTTGTAAGGCTCAATGTACATCCATACCTACTTATTATATTTTTCCATAGAAATCTAGTTGTTTTGCTATAATGAAATCCTTTATAGGTGCAGCTTCTATCCACCTTGTCAATTAAATATCTGATATAACACGTAAATATCTGATGCACATTTGGAGTAATTGGGCCTCTAATGTCAATTGCTCACTTCTCAAATGGCTTTATGCTTGTTGTAGGTTTCAACAACATCTCATCATTAGTTCCTAGTTTTCCTATCTATTGACAATGGTCACAAGCCTTAATAAATGCCTTAGTATCCTTATAAAGTGTTCCCCACCATAGGCTTGCAAGTAAGATCTTGGGATTCTTTTATTCTCTTGTATAGTGACCTCTAGTTATTCCACCATGTATTTCTTCCATTATAGCTTTGTGCTCATGCTCTACCATACATTTGCACAAGACTTCATATATTCCCATATTGTATAGATATCCTCCAATGAGATGATAAGATGCCACACAAATTGCAAGCTACTTATTCTCTAGGGTCTTCATACCTTTAGGTGAAACTCTAGTGTAGAAAAATACTTCAATATCATCTAAGTCTGCAGGTGTGTGGTTTAGTCTAAACAACTAAGCATTTTGCATAATGTCTTCTATACTTTGCATGTCCTCACTAGAGTTGATCCTTGAAAAATGTTCAGGTCCCAAATTGCTCTTTTCATGTTTCACTATAACTGAGAAATAAAACTCCTAGAAGAGAAGGATCTAATGATAGATGTGCCCTTGCAAAACCAACTTATTGACCAAGTAATTCATTTCCATGTGTTCAATATATAATAAAAATGGTTTGAATAACAAGTACTCCTTGTACTTTATGAAGCATGTATATCATTGACAATGCCTCGCACTCCGTAGTAGTATAGTTTTGATAAGCTGGAACCAACTTATTTCTCACAAAATATATGGGATGATAAATATTACCTTACCCTAGTTGTGCCAACGTTGCTCCAATATTTTTACCAAAAATATCTACATGCACATGGAATGACTTATTCCAAGAATGGAATCTTAAGATAGGCACGGTGGTTGGCTTCTCCTTCAAAGTCTCAAAATATTGTTGTTACATGTCACCCCAATATAGTTTTCCTTTTTTTTTTAAAAACTATAGTGGCGCAGAAATATTTTCATACCCATTAATAAACTTATGGTAATAACTAGTGTGTCCGAGGAAACCACACACTTCACTCTGATTAGTTGGCTCCTCCAGCCCTAAAATAACCACAATTTTAGATGGTTCTACCAATAATCCTTTCTTACATATGATATGTCCAAGTAAAGTGTGAAAATGAATCACAAAAATGTATGTATTGATGTTTGAGGAGATACTAAGCTTTCTGTATCTCTCAAACATTAATCTCAAATAGTCACAATGATATTTCACTAGATCATAAATAGTCCAATCATCTAGGTAAACTTGAAGAAATTTATGAATAAAGTCTTTAAAGACCTGCACCATAATGTGCGAGAACACTGCAAGCATATTATTTATCCCAAATGGCATAACTATGTAGACAAAACATCCCCATTCATTTGAAAAATTGGTCTTCTCTTGGTCTTCGTGCGCGATCCTTACTCGATGATAACCTAAAAATCTATCTATAACTGAGTAGATCTTCCACAATGTCACTCTTTCTAGGATCCCTTCATTGAATGGCATGGGAAAAGGATTAATGACACATGAATAAATTAGAATTCTTTAGTCAACACAAATCCTGATCATATCATCCTTTTTAATGTTGATCACCATCGGGCTTATCCGTTCAGACTCCTCAATGGGCTCAATAATGCCTGCCTGTTAGAACATAATATTAAGTTCCTATAAACTTTAGTTTATAATTAAATAATTTAGAATAGATTATCTTCTCAATTATTTAATAGAAAATTTAGGTTATGTTTAATTGGTTATTTAATAACTAATTTATAATAAATCGGGGTACGATTTAATCATACTCCATCACTTAATATGTTCATGACCCATGGGGTCATTTAAATATGGTCACAGATCATATTAGTTTTCACCTCAGGAGAATGGATTGGAGAGAAGTGAGGTAAAGGATATTTATTGGACTATGTAATGTTTCTTGCATAAATGGAAATTCTCGTTTGTTCATGGTTTTTTCCCCCTCAAGGGTTTTCTACGTAAAAATTGTGTACTGTATTGTTACTATGTTGATTATTTATTTATGCATTTACATTATGTTTGGTGAATGTTAATTTAATATGATTTAATTAGGATTTATAATCCTTGTCCTAACATGGTACCAGAGCGTGTACTTTAATCCTAATTTATTTAAACTATCGGGTGTGTTTGTTGGGGTGGTTGTGTGGTTAATTTGTTGGAAAAAATAATTTATACCCCCCTGTGGGACAAATTTGTTACCAAGAATGTGTACAGGTGGAAAAATTTTCGAAAATCATTTACCCCAAGTGTGAAATCTCAAAGTGGAAGAATTACCAGGACCTACAAAACAGAGGTAGGGGTTAAAAATTTAAATGAAATATTTTCCTATATTTCTATAGTTTCAAATGTGCAGGTTGAAATATTTTAGGGGTAAATTCAACAGTTAAATGAAGGATAAAAGACCAGGAGACAAGTTCTATAAAGATAGGATTGTCAATTTTTTTCATTGGCCAGGTTAAAATACTTGTCCCCTCTATAAAATTCATGTTAATTTCATTCACTTTTGGAATTTGGAAACAAATGTATGTCTTCATGTGCCCCCTAGTTTTTGGAAAATCTATTTTACTTGGGACTCAATGTATTTTTGTGTCTAAACTATAGTTTATAATATTTATAAACTATATACTATTTTTTATATAAATAGTTTAGAAACTATATACTAAAACCTAATCTAACATATCTACATATAAATTATATATTATAGTTTATATAATATAAACTATACTAAATATTATATAGTTTAAAAATTTTAAACTATAAGTGGCATATGTTTTTTTTAAACATTTAAATCTTAAACCCGACGTTGGGGCGGCCCCATCCAAACCCACCACTCCTCATGTGCCTCAACTTGGTGGGATTTTCCAAACCCCCACTTTCCTCAACCCACCACTGCCACATGTTATGGTTGTCTCCCTCATTGTCGACCCACATTCACCCTCCAGTCTCGTGTCTTGGTTTGCCATGGGCATACCTTTTTTCTATGTGGTTTTATCCCACATTGGTGGGGTGCGGGAAAGTTTAATATTTATAATCCTTGTCATGTTGGTTTGACAATGTTTCTTTGGCCACGTTTTATCCCCTTTTGTCTTCGATTCGCTTGGAGGGCTCGCTCATTTCATGACTTGGCTTATCTCAGTTTCGAGCTTGATGGGATCGGTCTCACGGCTCACTCCATGCGACCCTGCCAGGTTGGCTCAACCACGGGGTCCGTTATGTTTGTAAGGGATTGTCACGGTGTTTAACTCATCCGATCTATGTTAAATTGGTTTGGAATTAGCATTGTTTAAAATAGCATGTGGTATATGAACATTAGTAACTCAGTGGCATTAACAACTCAACTCACTGAGTTGATTAACCCAACTTGGCTAAGCTATAGGAGCAATGCTCCACAAATTTTTAATATACAATTTTTTGTATTTCTCATTTAGTAAATATTTTTTTAAATTTATCCTTATTTTTTAAATGATAACATTATTTTATTAATATTGTACATGTTAGATAAATAATTTTTTCATTTGAAATGATTTATCATACGACATGATGAAAAAGTCGTCGTCGTCATTTTTTATGAAAAACTACAAAACATTCACTCACATTTCAATAAATTATTGTTATTGTCAAAATAATATATTGTATTTTTATATTATTGGTTTGAAATATCCCTTTCTTCGTCATGAATTTGTCAAAATTTGATTACATGGCTTGAATAATGACATGGGGTTTTTTTCAACCTTGATTAATATAACCCTCGTTGTTATTCTTCATTGAAATTTTATTTACACAAAAATGGGATATAACCACTTCAATATTGATGAATCATAGATATTGAATGGAAAAAATTACAACATCTGGACGATATGGTTGAAGGCATAATTCATGGCTTGCAAGCTCTGGATGGTTGTAAATGGAACTTAAAAGGCTCTGACTAGAAGACAAGTAATTGTGGACAATGTTGTTGCATATTAAAAAAAGTGCAGAAAGCTATGTCCATTATTTTGTGGAGTGTGCAAGATGATTTCCTCCATATAGGGAATCAAAAAAGATTTGAGTGAGGCTTGAACACAATTGGAATCAATGCAAGAAGGTACATGGTTATCGAAATTCATTAAATTGATTATAGAACTAATGATGACTTCCATGAAGGGAGATGAAAAAATAATAAATTTATTGGCTAAAAATTATAAATATTAAGTCTAAGTTTGATGAATGTGACTGTAACTTAATTCAAGACAAATTACTTGTACTAAATATTATTTAGTTAAATATACATGAAAGGTTTAGAAATTTCATTTCAATACTGCTTTCAAAATTATAAGTATCAAACTAAATAAGACATCTCTGATTTGCAAACCCTTATGTGCTCTCCTGATTGAGGAAGAGTAAGTTATGAAAAACTTTGATTCAAAATAGAATGCCACTCAAGCACTTCTCGCTCAAAAATAAAATAGTAAACCTTCTAGATTCAATAAGAAACCAAAATAAACTTTTAAACCTCCTAGTAAATACAAGAACCCAAGAAACTTAAGAGTTAGTTTTGATGGTAAATGTCATAGCTATGGAAAATTTGGCCATAAGAAATAAGATTGTAAATCGAAAAATAATTAAAATTTCAAAAACCAAAAGGGAAACAAATCAGACCAAAATCAAAATCAAACTGGGTGTGAAGTGGGGCATTTGGTGTGATTGCACAACATGGGACCATCTCTCAAGCTATGGGACTTGCAAAACTTGAGATGGACCTCTGGAGAAAGTTGGTTCTTGCTTCCTAATCTACCTGCCACAAGCTACTCCAGTGCAGGCAGAACCTAATCTATCCTAATCTAACCATTCCAAGGGGAGAAGAGAGAGAGAGAGGGGGTGAAAGAGCCTACACTAAGTGGTGATACACTAGAAAAGGAAGTGGGTGAATCACAGATCCAACTACCTGAAGTGGAGAGAGGTGAGCAGAGGGGAGGGTGGACAAGAATGCACCACAGACCAGAGATAGATTTCACACAGAACACCACTTCAAAACCCATTAAGCACAGCTCCCAGAACCTGAAACAAACATCAGAGTATGCACAGTATACCCTGTAACGATGAGAGGTAAGAAGAGACAACAAAATAAGCCAAGGATGGACAGATGCATCACGAAACAAATTTTATTGCTCCAAAATGTTACACAGTACATCATTAGTGGGAAAGAGGCAAGAAAACACCATTACAAAGCCATGGGAGGAGGCTTAGACTCCACATTCTACCCTAAGGAAGAAAGAGAGGGGGGGAAGAGGAGAAACAATGACCAACCCTTTGAATATGCCCCTTCATTACAATATATAGGAAGAATGAGAGAGAGGAGGGAAGAATTTGAATCCTGCTTCAACCACCTTGAGATATGCATTGAATCCTTGCTTTGAAAGCTCAACTACCACCAATAAATGACTCTTGTAAATCCACCCACAATCTGTCGAGTCTATTGTTCCCTATGTCTGTTTTGCGTGTCGAAGAAGGAGAATGGCGGATCAAATCATCAAATCTGGGTAGTTGAAGAAATCAGATTCTGCATTAACGGCCTGGAAGATTTTTTCCCATTTTTCACCTACTAAATCCTGCTAAGAATGATATTTTATGTTTCCATGGCGTAGAGGGTGTCGAGATGTTTCCAAAAAGTCTTCTCCCACCTAAATCTAAGTTTCCAATCAAAAGATATGGCCATTTGAAGTTCCTCGGGTCGGGCACTTAATATTTAAAGAGTCTGTCCATATAGGGTCCATGTGGCAGCCTCACGCATCTTGGAGATATGGCTCCTTCCTTATGCTCTTAAAACTATGCCAGAATGACATGTGGTAGCTTCTGTGAGCTCTTTGGGCTCCTTTGTATTTTTCCTGAGTCCCTTTGCTTGGCGGGCCAAAAGTCTGACCCTGGACACATGGAGGCTTGGCACTTGTTTGGAAACCTGCCCCAAATTTTACCTTTGAATGTGCGCCATGCTGACACTTGGCACCTTCCGTCAGCCTGCCTCTGCTTTGACTATTCAACTCCTAACTCTGTCCCTTTTTTTGAACCTGGGACACTTGGAAGGTCTGTGCTCATTTGGAAACCCACTCAGGATTTTACCTTTGAAGGAGCATCGGGTTGACACGTGGAAGCCTCCGTAGGCTCTTGGACTTTTGAACAACCACTCCCACTTTTTCAGAGGCCCCTAAACACGTGGTGAGTTGGCACTCATTTGGGGATCACCTTTTGGGCCACACCTTTGAATGTGCACCATTGAGACACGTGGCACCTTCTGTTGCACCCTTATACTTAGTCGATTTTCGGCCCGTTTCGTCCCACCTTTTAATTTGGACTACATGGCGAGACCACTCATTTGGGCCTCTGCTCTTTTGATTTATCCTTGAAGTAGCACCATTTGGACACTTGGCACCTTCCACTGATTTGAAGACTTTTCAACGGCTGGTGCAACTTTTGGGGCTCTGGACACGTGGAGGCTTGGCGCTTGTTTGAGTCTCCCTTTTGGATTCAATCTTTGGAGGTGCACCATTTGGACACTTGGCAGCATCCACTGTCTCCTCCATACTTAGTCATTTTTTGTGCTCATTCTGAATCATTTGCAGAGCCCGAAGACTTCAAGCCTTCTCCATTTCTTTTCCTTTGAGCCTTTGGCTTCTTTGACATTGTTTTCTTCTTTCCCTGATCATGCTTCTCCATACTAGACCCTTCCTGTAACCTGTTCATTGGATTTGAAGCATGGGTTCATTCGATGGGACCATTTCTTGAATTTCTTCCTACTTGGGGTCGTGTTTGATCAATTTTTCTGGGGGAAAAATTGGGATAACAATTTGGTGACTCTTGGGGACATCTTCCTGCTAGATGGAGAGACCAATGGCCTTAAAGCATCTATTGGACATGGAGTCACAATAAATGGCTTGGTACTGACCCTTTTTCAAAATGGACTCTTTGATTGCCTAATTTTCTTACCCCTGCTTGACCCTGAGCCTGCTCGTGCATCCACACTCTCAATTTTCATAAGAAATCTTGAAACAAGGCCTCTGAGAGTAGAAAATTGTTTTGACCCAGGGCTTTCATCTGTCCCTGAATGGACTATTTCAAAATGTTTTTAGTTGCTCTACATTTGTTTCTTTTTTGGAACTAGCAACTGCTACAGACAATTATGGGTCTTTCTGCCATGAATACTGAAGAGCCTGGCCTTGGTCTATCCCTAGAATGGACTGTTACAATGTTTACCTAGGGCACATTGAACTTCACAATGACATAACCTTGGAGCAACAAAACACAACAACAACGCTATGTATAAAAAATCAAATCATACATGCCTCAAATGAGACATGAAGAGTGTGCTCAAGCACTTCTTCTGCTGAAAACAAAGTCTACTCCTACTCCTACACTAACCAGAGAGAAAGAAGCTAAACAAAACCTGCTACAGGCAGGGAGAAGTAGCTTCCCTTTCTCAAAAGGGGCAGCCATGCAAATGATTTGACACTGAATATGGCTGCCTGTATGAGTGAAAAACTGACAATAAGTCGGTCCTCCACCCAAATCATCAAGGTATCTACATCAATGGAAAATACCTCCTCAAGCTGATTTGCATTGGACTCCTGGAGGTGTTGATGGTGACCCTTGGTGCTTTGAAACTCATCCTCATGCCCTGAAGTGGGCATGACTGGTTTTGGCTTCTCTCTTGGCTCCAATGAAGCCAAGTACCTGATTGGGCATGGTCTGATCCTTTGGATGTGCCCCTTGTTCTGAAATTTAACTCCAAAAGTGGAGTCTTTTTGTGGACCTTCTTGGATGGATGGTGTGAGAGAGATGATGACATCCTCTTGCCTTTTCTCTTCCTCCTCTTGTGGAGAACATGGAAGATCAAGATCTTCCAACCTTGGTTCCAGAGGGCCATTATGGAATGCAGGTTGTTGCACTTGAATATTCTCCTTCATGGCAGCAGGTTCATGTGCTTGGAAGGTGGAAGATGGAGGAAAAAATGATGTTATCTCCTCAGGATCCTCTTCATTAAAGCAATCTTCCAAGTCTGACAGGAAGTTTGCCTCCTTGTTGTCCTGTTGCATGTGCTCTACCTCCTTCATGGTGTCCTCTTGATCTACAACTTGCTCACCATGGTTCCCTTCACCTTCAAACATGAAGTTTGAAAGATCAAACTCCTCCTCAACATTAGAGATTGAAGGAGATGAAGTGGGAGGAAGAACTGAAGGTTCCTCTGTGGCCTGCTCCTCACTTGGAGCCTCTGAAACTGTATGGTCCTCCTCCATCATGGGTTCATCAATCAAATCAGGCCCTTGAAATGAAAGTAAAAAAATCTTCAGTGATGCTTTCTTCATTGAATGGCCTCAACACTGATTTGATCTCTCCCAGCTGCTCCTCTTCAATGGGGCTTGGAGCTGATTGTTCCTCCTCTTTAACTGGTTGTGCAGCTTGGATTAGATCAGCATTCTCTTCAGACAGAGTGCCATTAGGTACACTGTATTCAGAGAAAACAGACTGTTGATCTTCTTCCTCTTGTTCTTTCTCTTCTGCTGCAAACTCAGCCTCAGCCACCACTGGCTCTTCAACCTTGACCTCCTCTATTGGCTTGACCATCAAGGGGATCTTTGTAAACCCAAATTTGGCAGCCCAACTCTTCAGATTGTCTATCATTTCTTTTATGTTGGGCTCCTCTTCTTGTTGTTCTCCTTGACTGGATTCTTGAGTCTCTTCCCAACATGGACTTGGGAAAACAAGAGGAGTGGCAGGTTGGGGTTCAACCAGCTTTCCAATTTTTTTGTGGTGGAGAGGGAGGTGTAACTTCTTGTTTGTTTGGAGGGAATGACTGTTTGGGAAGGGAAAGGGTAGAAGAATTGAAATGGGATGGAAGATAGGAGATGGAGAAAGAAATTAACACTTGGGGCAGCAAGATGAGGGGCTTGACTCTTGATCATGCTGAAATGATAAAGTTTGAGAAAGAGAAAATGAAGGACATAGGAGGTGATTGACTTACCCATTGACAAGGTTGTCTCACACTTTTCTCATAAGCCTCAATGTCCTCAAAGCATTGTGTAAGTTGAGGCAACATTTCAACCATGAATTAAAGCTTCTCCTGAGGGTTGTAATGTCTTGGAAAAGGGCCTCCCCATGGACAAGGTGCCCTGCAACCAATCCTGAATGCCTTCATTTGTGTATGGCCCTTTACTAAACCATGCTAGCCTCCATTATTTGAATCTTCTCCAACAAACCAAAATTATCCACATAGTTGTCACCATTGTAAGCATCCCCTTGTTCTTGACAAGCTCCATGGCCAAACTGATTTTGACCCTGCTCATATGGGTAAGCATAATGGTTCTGGATCTGATCATAATGTTGATCTAGAGGAGTTGGGGAATACATTGGAGGCTGAATGCACTATTGTATGTGCAAGTGTGAGTTCCATGAAGGGAATGAAGTCATGATTGCACAACTTCATGAAATGGAAGAAAAATGGGAGATATGGAAAGAAAAGTGAATGAAGATGGGTGGAAATGGATGGAAAAGGTCTGCAACTTCAGAGATGGGGTTGTTGACCAGATGGAGTCACCAGATGTGCTTGCATGTGCCTCAAAAGGCTGAACCTTAACAGGAACACACCAACCTACTAAGATGAAGTGGTAAGGTGCTTCAGACCTATCCCACTGGGCGTGCCAAAACTGTTAGTGCAGAATCACAACACCCCTGAATGGCCTGGGTGTGAAGTGGGGCATTCGGTGTGATTGCACAACATGGGACCATCTCTCAAGCTGTGGGACTTACAAAACTTGAGATGGACCTCTAGAGAAATTCGGTTCTTGCTTCCTAATCTACCTACCACAAGCTACTCCAGTGCAGGCAGAACCTAATCTATCCTAATCTAACCATTCCAAGGGGACAGAGAGAGAGAGAGGGTGAAAGAGCCTACACTAAGCGGTGATACACCAGAAAAGGAAGTGGTTGAATCACATATCTGACTACCTGAAGTGGAGAGAGGTGAGCAGAGGAGAGGGTGGACAAAATGCACCACAGACCAGAGATAGATTTCACACAAAGCACCACTTCAAAACCCATTAAGCACAACTCCCAGAACCTGCAACAAACATCAGAGTATGCACAGTATACCCTGCAACGATGAGAGGTAAGAAGAGACAACAAAATAAGCCAAGGATGGACAGATGCATCACGAAACAGATTTTATTGCTCCAAAATGTTACACAGTACATCATCAGTGGGCAAGAGGCAAGAAAACGCCATTACAGAGCCATGGGAGGAGGCTTAGACTCTGCATTCTACCCTAAGGAAGAAAGAGAGAGGGGGCAGAGGAGAAACAATGACCAACCCTTGAATATGCCCCTTCATTACAATATATAGGAAGAATAGGAGAGAGAGGAGGGAAGAATTTGAATCCTGCTTCAACCACCTTGAGATATGTATTGAATCTTGCTTTGAAATCTCAACTACCACCAATCAATGCCTCTTACAAATCCACCCACAATCTATCGAGTTTATTGTTCCCTATGTCTATTTTGCATGTCGAAGAAGGAGAACGGCGGATCAAATCATCAAATCTGGGTAGTTGAAGAAATCAGATTCTGCATTAATGTCCTGGAAGACTTTTTCCCATTTTTCACCTACCAGATCCTTCTAAGAATGATATTTTATGTTTCCATGGCGTAGAGGGTGTTGAGACATTTCCAAAAATTCTTCTCCCACCTAAATCTAAGTTTCCAATCAAAATATATGGCCGTTTGAAGTTCCTCAGGTCAAATGCTTAATATTTAAAGAGTCTGTCCATATAGGGTCCAAGTGGCAGCCTCACACATCTTGGAGATATGGCTCCTTCCTTAAAATGCTCTTCCAAAACTTTGCTCCTTTGTATTTTGCCAACCCTTACTTCTTGGCGGGAATATAGACACAGATATTTGGGATCCTTTGTATTTTTCTTGAGTCTCTTTGCTTGGCGCCATCTAACCCTGGACACGTGGAGGCTTCAGCTTGTTTGGAAACCCGCCCCAAATTTTACCTTTGAATGTGCAATGTCGTGCTGACAGTGGCACCTTCCATTCCTGTCCTCTTCTTTGACTATTCAACTCCTGACTTTGTCCCTTTTTTGGACCTGGGACACGTGGAAGGTCTGTGCTCATTTGGAAACCCACTCAGGATTTTACCTTTGAAGGAGTGTCGGGTTGACACGTGGAAGCTTTCACAGCTCTTGGAATTTTCAAATGGTCCGCTCCCACTTTTTTCGGGCCCCTGAACACATGGTGAATGGCGCTCATTTGGGGATCACCTTTTGGGCCGCGCCTTTGAATGTGTGCTAATGTAGACACGTGGCGCCTTCCGCTCACCCTTATACTCAATTTTCATTATCCCACTTTTTAATTTGGATTTTGAGACCCTCATTTGGGCCTCTGCCTTTTGATTTTCCTTGAAGTAGCACATTTGGACACTACTGAGTTGGACTTTTCAATGGATGACAACTTTTGGGGCTCTGCTCACGTGGAGGCTTGGCGCTTGTTTAGTCTCCCTTTTGGATTCAATCTTTGGAGGTGCGTCATTTGGACACTTGGCTGTCGAAGACTTTTCTCCTCCATACTTAGTTGGATTTTTTGGTGCTTGTTTCTGCCAAGTCTCCTTTTAGAGCCTCATTCTGACTTTGAACCTTCTATGTTTCTTTTCCTTTGAGCCTCTAGATTCTTTGACACTGTTCTCTTCCTTCCCCGATCATTATCCTCCATACTAGACCCTTCTTGTAACCTATTCATTGGATTTGAAGCATGGGTTCGTTCGATGGGACCATTTCTTGAATTTCTTCCTGCCTTGGGTTGTGTTTGATCAATTGCTAGTGGATTATATTACCCACTTTTTCTTAATTGATCTAGGCTACTTATGAACTTGGGATTCAAGATTTAGAACTTGTGTTGCTATATCCTGACGTAGTCTTAGTTCCTATCTTATGGCTGAAAGACTAGGTCATGCCAACTTCTAGGATCATTTATGTCTTGAATGAACCTAGTTTTTGGTCTGACACCATGTTCTCTAAGGTGTAGAAGACATTGAAGTGCGCTTTCCTTAAGAATCTTAACCACTTCCTCATTCAACATTCAATTTCCTTCTTATTTTCTTTGTCAACTCCTGTCCATGGAGTGATGTCGAGGGATATGCACACTATTTACGGAGTTTCATCCTTGGGTCCTTGTTCTCTCGAATACTCTCTTTAATGATGATTTCCTTATGAATGATTCCAAGTCAAAATAAATATCCTTCTTGTCTAAGGCAGTGTAGTCACAGATCAACTTAATTCCTTATTTAAAGGCTATCTTCTACCTCTATAAAATTAAGAGGCACAGACTAACTTAATGGGGGATTCTTCATCATATGAAATTTGACTTATTTTATGGGCTTAGGTATTGGAACATTTTCCATTATATTCTTACCTTTTAGTATCCCTGGGATTGCAGAACAGGATTCCCCACATACTTTGGTTTTCTAGCTTGTTGATTCTAGGTACACAAGAACTACTCTTGGTGTCCCCAACTAATGAATCATTACATGTTCACATAATTCTGAAATAATCCTCTCTAATGCCTTAGGAATTCCACTCCTCTAGAATAGTACATATTTATTTCTTAGAGTGTGGTAGTCATTTAAGCAATCTACCTTAGCCTAAATTGAATCTAGGTGAAACAAATCTAAAAAATGGTGAATGAAGTTTGGATCAATACTCTTATTGTGAAGGCTTTATAGAATTATGCACCATGGGCTCTAAGTGTTTTCCAGGATCTAGGTTGATCCTGTGCGAAAAAGAGAAGTTGGTAGACCATAAGTTGAACTACCTTACCCACCACCGAAGAAAATTCTTGGGTCATCTGCCACTCTTCTTTAAATGCCACATGATGAGTCTAATTATACCGAAAATAATGCCCTCCAAATAATTGAACAATCCACTCATTAATCCATCAAATTAAGTACTGAACCTAAATATTTCCAAAGGTGACTTGTGTTTCGTGGGGTACTCCAAAAGATCTTATCCTTTAGACATTATCAAGAACCCCAATCTCCATAAAACCTTAAAGATAATGAACACAACGCTAAAACTTATACATATCACCTGTCTACTCTTATGGCAATGATTGTATGCTATGTGACCCCAATATTTTAGACCATTCTCCTTGAGACATCTTAGATGTGATGTGAAATCCACATTATGTCCTTACCTATGATCCACCTTCCTTGGTCATTCAACTTTGTTACAAAACCTGCAACTACCTAGTCACTATCTAGATGGCTTATTCAAGATGTAAATATAAAGTACATGGACCTTTAGATTAATTCAAATATTTTCTTATCTCCAAGATTGTGGCCTTAAAAGTTAGATATCGACTACCAGAAACCCTTTGCCCTAGTCATGTCACTGTTGAAATTAAAGTAGCTGTTATTCTTACCCTCCATCTATGCAAAGTTGAAGAAATCCATCATGGAATCTTCTCATCAAGACTGATTTATGAATGGTCATACTTTCAAAAATATGGCAACTCATATAGTTGACCCAGACTCAAAATTCTTCTTCAGCAACTTCTCACCTAAATGTATCGTACATTGAAAATATCCTCTGTCATATGGCTTAAAACAAGCTCCTAGAGCTTGGTCATGCAACACATTAAAGATCATTCAATGAATTATCTGATGTTTGATGGTTCAAATAATCATTTATTTTACAAGATATGGGAACCCCATTCTTATCCCATAATCACATTGGATATTACATTGTTGAGAATTTACTTAGGAGCAATTTCTTCTTCCACTTCAACCTTATGAAAATTAAAGCTTAATTTCCTACTATGGGTACTTTCTTTGGTGATTTAAAAATATTCATCTTTTCTCCCCTAGGTAATCATGGCAAGTATGAAAAAATAAAAATCACCATCATTGTAGCAGAAATCACAATATGCCACTAGCTTGTCTTATAACATGTTTAATATCACTCAGTAAACATAAGCTTCTCCTGCGCTATAGAACCTATCTCTGTCACATCTGGTTTCACACTGCATGTGACCTCAACATGATTTCTCAACTTGTTACACTTAACCCTTGTCAAAGTATCTCAATTGTAATGGTAACTAAATGAACTTCACATTGTCCTTATAGTAGGAATTTCAAAAAGTTAGTGCATTCATATTGCTCCACCTAGATCAATTCTCATTAATCGACCATTTTCATTATATTATGTGGTACATCTTCACACCCAAGCTATAACCATCTAGCACATCCTTCTAATACATTTTGGATATAGATATTGTGATTTGACTTCCATACACATGAGTACCTCATTAGTGTACTTCTCCACTAGATAGTCTTCAAGCCTCTTGGTGTACCTCGCATTATACTTGTTTCTAAAATTCCTCTCTATAAATGGTCCTTGTCTTCTACTGAAGAAATATATTTTTTTTTTCAATCTAAGCCTTTAATAGCAGCCTGTAGATGGTTCCTTTCATTGGACTTAGATTCACATCAATCCTGTACCTAGAATATCAACAACCTATCCCACACTAGCCAGAGTTGCGCAATCTCTTGCTAATAATAAAATTTCATCAAAGGAGTAATTATATTGAGCGTGTAAATGCACTTTTACGATAGAATACACCAACTATAACTCCAGTTTTGCACAATGAAGATCAAGTTAAAGACATAGTAAAGGAACATTGTGTGTTGAAAAGTTTAATTAAATAACAACACTTACCTATTACAAACACCAAGAAGGGGGATTTACAGTAGGGCTTCAGCCTACTAATGGTTGAAGTCAACCGGGTAACTCATATCTCCTTTATAGTGTCTGCTCCAACTAGACAAGATCTTGATTCAAATATGTGAGTGATAACATTTTGCCCCAAACTTAGGTAACTCTGATTTTTACTGGATGTACAAAAACTTTGAATCTATAAAGGAGCACCATCTCTCCTATTATAAAAGGATTTTAGAGATGTCCCTGTTTGCCATGCCAAATTTGTGTCTTACGACACCCTGTGCCCCGCATCTCATTTCGCAACCTAACCTCATCACCTAAACCTTACACAATTATTTATTAATTACCTTATAATTAATAAATCCACATCGCCATACCTGCCACCTCATTTCGCCACCTCATCATGACCTAGTCTTAACCCTAAACTAACCTAATTAAGACCTATAACTTGGTCCACATCCACACCCATGACTAATTACTCCTCACCCGCACCTAAAACCAACCTCATAATGACTTGACCAAGCCCGCAACTAATCCCTCGGGAGAAAAGGAGGGAAAGCTGGCTATTTTACCAAAAATAGCCCGCTTTGACCTGACCGATACCGGTTCCTACTCGACCGCCGTCGGTTGCGTAACCGCCATCGGTTCCCTGTAAATGACCACTTCCAACCAAAAACAAAGGATCGGATTTTCATTTGATCGAGAAGAGGAGAAATCATTGAAAGGATCTGGATTTGCTTGGCCGAGCAGAGACAAGTGAAGAAACAAGAAGAGTTTGCAGAGAAGGACATCAAGCCCAAGACTGCAACTGAATAACCAGAGCCCAGTGACACTCATCCGAGCATCAGAAGAGGAGATAGCTCATCTTGGATTGTCAGATCATCCTACTTGAGCCCTGTCTTCGTCATCACAGTCCTGGAACCTGCATCTTCATCAGGAACGAGTAAGTAGTGTCTTGTATGTTTCTAAGCACCATTTCTTGAGCCTGTGGATTGATAGTAATTATAAGCTCATTCCTAGATCTACCACCTACCAGCACCCTGCACTTAACCTTCATCCATACATCCTTGTATTGCCCAGAAGACCATTTTATCACACTCTGAGTCTTCCCTATCCTCTCATTATTCCCCTCAGCCATCCACCAGTCTTAATAACCCCACAATCACCCTGCAACCAACCTCTATCCAGAAGCACCTAGATTGCTGACCCTACCGGTGTCGTTTATCCCCTACCGGCAGCGGTTCTCTAACCGTGGTCGGTTATCTAGTGACCGGCATCGGTCACTGTGACTTATACCCCAAAACCTTCCTCTCGCCTATTTGTCACCTAACAACCTCAGATCCAGTCTGGTTTATCCCTGTAACTCAACCTGAATGTATCAACGACCAGTAACCGAACAAACAACGTGACGTTTTATTATTGATAGCTTAGCCTCTATTGTTTTGTAACGAGGTACCTAAATCGTGATTTTGCAATAGCTTTCTTTGTTATCATTTGTGTTAATTCGTATTAAAAGGGGAACTGACCACCTTCGAAAGGAAGTTTTATATTTCCTGGGCCTAAGGCAGCTCCCTCATTTATTGTCTAATTAAAATCTGGTGGTCTTGTATTCTTACTTGCAGGTAGTCCTTCCAAGACAAAAAGGAGTTCTTCGCAGTCGATCTGATCTTTCTCTACGGTACGCGCACACCATCTCAACATTCAACAGGTATTCCTCCTAGCCCTAACCCTTATCTGTTTCTCAAAGGAATGATAGGATAGAAGCAAGTCTATTCCACAGAGCCGAAACATTCCGTGCGAAACATTTTGGCACGCCCGGTGGGACCCATTTCGGGTTTCTGTTTCTCTTGCTTGCTTTCATTTGGGGAGCATACTTGCTGTTTGCTGTTTTTGTTATATTCAGTAAAAGAATTTGTCTTGCTTTCCCAGTTTTGGCATTAGTGAAAGTCATCTTCTTTGCTTCATCGAATATCATTTTCGATTTGGGTTTAAAACACGTGCATTACATTCTTGCTTGTTGTTTTCAATTCTAGTGAACATAGACTAAGTAACAGGTCGTACACGTGGGGGTGATTTCCACGGTATTGACAGGAAATTAATCTTACTTTCACTACACAACACATACCGAATCACTTCATAATTAACACAACAGCTCAAAACATCCCCCCTTTTCCGCGGTATTCCTCCGCCCGATTGAGGTAACCTTATAAGCCAAAACAAACTTGACATTTCCCCTAAGTCTTTTGTTTAGGATTGACATCATTCTGCGTCTAAAGGCATAAGCCCAAATTGATTAAAATTAACCCTAGGGTTAGTCTGTTAATTTGTTTGTGCATTCTTGCTTGTTTTCAGTTCTGTTTCTCTGTCATACACTGTTTTCTGTGATCACTACAGAACAGTTTGGTAGGCATATTAATTACTATTAACACCAAATCAACAACTTCTTACTGCTTCTTACACCAGTTCTATTATACCGACATCGGTTAGCTTACCGACGCGGCTACAGCCTGACTGACATCAGTTATCTGGCCGATATCGGTTACTGTCTTTTACAGTTCCTGACAAACCAGCAACCTACCAATTTCAAACATCTTCTTGTCTGTTTCTGTTCCTGATAGAAAGAAACCCTACTGTGTACTCCTGTCCATGGTTGTTATCACTCGAAAGCAAGCCGCCGCCATGGTTTCACATGCTTGCTCTGTGCCTTTGCCTGAATCACCCCCTTCACATTCTGTGGGGAATCCTACGGACACCAGCGAGGTTCCTAAAATTCCTGTAGGAGATAAAGAATTTGCCAAATTTCTGGATGCTAATCCTAGCGCTGTACAATACTATTTGTCTCATGCCCCTGACCGTACACCCGACGGTCAACTCCTTGTTGGCATGCCTATCAGTATAGCTACTCATTTAGCTCCTTCTCCGCCTGATAACTCCGCTTTGCCTTCTGCATCCTTAGTCCCGTCTCCTAGCTCAGCAGCTTCAGGGGTTCATACGGCACATATTGGCTTTCCTTTGGTTAATCTTGGGCCCAACATGTCATTACCGCCGACTGCTCCTACCTCGTCTCTCTTGCAGACTGTTCCGTTCATGACTTGCTCTCTGCCACCTATCCACACGAGCTTTCCTTCTCAAGCTCCGCCCACCTTTTCATTTCCACACACATATCCGGTAACCTCAACGTCTTATATAGGACATCCCTATTCGGTTGCCTCAACACATTCGCCCTCCATACCTTATCAACATTTAACCCCACCATTGTCTAGCGGTGGCCCTTGGCCCAATTTGCCTCCATTTACCACAACCACACCATCATCTCATCCAACTACTGATTTAATTAAACAAATGATGGACAAAATGCAAAATCTGGAGGCTTCTGTTTCAGGAAGTCGTAGCGCCTTGACATACGAGCAAGTTTGTCGGGAGCCTATCCACCCTTCAGTCCCCCTTCATTCATATCCTCCTCAATGGGAATTACCAAAATTTACCCGTTTTAATAGTAAGGAGGACCCTCAACAACACTTGCGATCATTTAGACATGCCTGCTATCTGATTGCTCACGACGACGCTTTACTACTCCGCACCTTTCCCATGTCCTTATCAGGACCCGCCTTGGAGTGGTACAGTGCTTTAACCCAGCACTCAATCTTCTCTTTTAACCAGCTAGCCCAATCTTTCTTGGATCATTTCTCCATTAACATTGCCAAGAAAGTATCTATCACCGACCTCTATGCCATCCGACAATTTGAAGACGAATCTATCGCAGATTTCGTTGGACGATGGCGGGGCCTTATCAACCAACTTACGTATGCCTTGCCTCAGGCCGAACTTATTGAACTCTTTACGCGGGCCTGCGCTAAGCACATCTCTCCTACCCTCCAAATTCAAACTTTCCGTACATTTGACGAGGCCTTTACTATGGCTCGAAAACTAGAGATTCGAGCCTTAGAGGAAGAGAAATTGCGGTTGCGCAACAAAAACCCCAATTTCCGAACCCAAGATTCCACCAACAAACCTAACACCACCAATCCTCACCCATCGACTGCTTCGAAATCAAAAGGAGCCGTGCACGCGGTGATGGTCAAATCCCAACCACCGTCTAATACCCCGCCAAAAACCACCTATAAGTATAAAGCAGAGCCCATCAACTACACTCCCTTGGGAGAAACATATGGTGTGATATTGGAAAAATTGCTTAAAGCAGGAGCCATTACCTTACCTCCTGTTAAACCTCACTCCGGGTTTGATTCCACTCGCGCCATACCTTCTTGGTACAAAGAAAATGACTTCTGTAACTTCCACCGCGTGAAGGGACACAGTCATGAAAACTGCAAGATGTTGAAAAACATAGTGCAGGAAATGGTTGATGCGGGGGATATAGCCCTCGATAATCCTAACGCCCCTGCTAACCGAAATTTGAAAATATTCAACAAACCATTCCCAAATCATTCCTCTAACAGTAACATAAATCAAGATATCTTAGCCGAGGAGAGTGTTCATGAGATCCATGCAGTCTTCGACGCCCAGCCAAAAACCTCTATCGAACAAATTCTGAACCAAGCCTCTTCACTAACGCAGGAACCCGAACCCCCTTCCTCACCATCAAGACAAACTGAAATCCTCGCCGTTCCTTTACCCATCAAGGAATTAACCGCCCAGAGTTCCCTTCTCACAAATGAGCCTTCTTACACCACATCCTTGCAAGACTGTGAGCGGATGTTATCTAATTTATCTATTTCCCAAACGTCTCCTTCTACCATTCTTGCTGTACAAGAGGAAGGCTCGCCACTTCTTTTGTCATCCTTAGACGAGAAACCTCTTGAACCGACATCACCACATTCTTTAAACATGACGGATTCTCTCAAACACGCCCTCCTACCTATTAGTTCTTCATCGCCTAAATCTTTTCAGCAACCGGTTGACCTCTTAACGCCCATTGATACAGTGCCTCATCTACCCCCTGTATCACACCCACAGTGGACCGGAATCACAACCCACCTTTCTTCCATACAAAAGTTCCTATTCACACGTGAGGACTGTCATTCCCCAGAAGATAGACGAGTCCTATGGGAACGTTTGAGTACGCCATATTCTACTCAAATGCAGATGACCGATCCAGATGCCTCTACCATATACCCGAAGTGTTTACAGAAGCTTAAAATGCCTATGTCCTCATCTTCACCCCCCTCATCTCTACCAAATACCTCATCCACTTCTATTAACCTAACCAAATCTTCCCCTACGCTTGGGACCTCACCAATACCCAGTCTAACACACCCACCTAAGCGGCTTGATTTATCTAAAAATAAAGCCGTCCATCCCATTAGGAGACAGACTCAATCTCCTCAATCTATGCCGCTATCACAACTAAAACCCTCGTCGTCACACCTACCTTCCATATTGGGACCCCATCCCTCTACCTTGCATCAATATATCATACCTCCTGCGTTTTCTTTAAAGCGACCTACGCCTTCTGCACCCATACAGAAATCCAAGGGTATAGCAACACCGTCACCCCACGTATCCTGTCCACCTATCAACCCTAAACAAATTCCATCATCAAAAGATTTGTTTTCTGTCACTCCTATTTCTCCGTGGTTGTTTTCTGATACCACATCATCTGTGGCCTCATCATCTAACCAGCTAAACATAGCTTCTGCGCCAAAGAAGCCATGTTTAGTTAAAACCCATTATCAAAACTCCTTGGCTAAACCACCACCCATACAAACCAACCATACCACGTCATCACCAGAATCTACCCAGTCAATAGCCTCCTCTTCCTCTGACTTTGACCCACTCAAAGGGTCTTACGCCAAAATCCTTGCTATGTTGGTAGAGAATGCGACCATTTCCCTACCCCCACTTAGACCTTATGATCCATCTAAACCTCGACCTATAGGTTACGATGAGTCTAAAATCTGCGCTTACCACCGCACACCAGGACATGACGTAGAGGGATGCAAAGCGTTGAAAGCCATACTTCGTCAGTCACCTCTCTCAGATAGAAAAGTTAAGAAAGACAACTTACGAAGAGAGAGACCTTTAGCTTCAATTCCCTCTCCTATACCACCTGTCCCCGCCTCACCAAGATCTATCATTATTACAGCCCCACCTCTCGAAGACCATGACCTATCCCTACCGTCTTCCTCCTCTCGTATTCACGAGATCAATATGATTAGTGTTGCTACTCGAGGGCAGAAAAACAATGGGAAAGCGAAAGAAAACACACCTGCGGCATCTCTTTCTCCGTCCACCATCCCGATCGCACCACCACCTAAAGTGGTTATTCGTGGACCCGCCTACCCCGTCTCTAATGGAATTGCCCACCGAACCATGATCAAACAGCTTCACCAATCACCTGTAAAAATGACACTGTATGATCTCATTCAGACTTCTGAATCTCATCGACAAGCTCTCGTTGAAATCCTTCAAGGGATAGAGGTCTTACCTAATGAAACCTTTCCTGTTACCTCTATTCTAACACCCAATCACGTTGCTTTGCTCACCAAACAATCTATCTCCCCAACCACTTCTGTCTCTGTACAGCAAGCCGCTGCTGTCAGTTTCTCCGAAGATGAAATTATCGACTTTGGTGCTGAAGATCCTGACCCTGCTCTTTTCATCTCAGCTTATGTCCGGGACATTCGGGTACGTCGTGTTATGATTGACGGGGGGCGCTAGCCTAAACATCATCTCTTCAAAAGCCTTCCAACAAATGAATATCCCTTCTAGCTGCATGTGTGCCAACCCCATCATGTTGCGGTCATTCAATGATGTTATTACTTCTACCTTAGGCACCGTGATCCTTAACATTCGTGTAGGACCACGTACTTTACCTGAACTCTTCTATGTCCTTGAGGGAGAGTTCCAATACAATATGTTGTTAGGCCGCCCTTGGATCCGGGCTATGGGATGCGTTCCTTCCACCTTACATAGATGCATAAAATTTGAGTACGAGGGGAAGTCCTACACCGTAAAAGCTGATCCTCCCCCCTTCAAAACCTGCAATATGTTGTATCACCCTAATGATGTGCTTGTACCAGTCAAGACACCCATTCATCCAACCCAACCATCCACTTCAACCGCACCTACACCTTCAACCAATGAAACCGCCGTCACAAATACCACTTCCTTTCCCGCAGATAACATCCCAACCTCCGACCCCTTAGTAGATGTTTTTCAACGCCTTACGCTGGGGGAATACCGCCTATATAACGTTAGCTCTTTCCATACCCCACAGGAGTACGGACAGTTACATGCGCATCCTACCTACGACCGTCGCGTGGGGGAGGTAATCTCTTACGGACCACCCCATTGCCGCACCAACCTAACGTATGGGGGTGTCGACGCATCCTCCGTTACCCCTGAACCTCCTCTTGGTGTGGTTCCCTTCCAATCCGATTTTCAATACCTGACAAATCGTCGTTTCGCCCTCACCTTCTTGACTCGCTGTGCTTGGAAAGGCTTTGGTTTTGGTCTTTATGAACAAGGCCGACATACACTCATTCCCGTGACTACACGCAAACACAATGATCGTAGTGGTCTCGGTTTTCCTGAAACACTTACACCGGAGAAACCTCATGTCAGTTGTATCCTGGAAGATGACGACGTCACCCCTACCAAACCATCATCACCCATTTTGCCATCATCACCCACAGAGTCGATAGACCCTGAATCTATCCCTCCTAACTTTTTTTTTTCATAAATGCTATCTTCCTAGGTCCTCTCACTTATCAACGCGATAATGAGGACCCATCTTCTCTTCCCCTTCTGTATCCAGACATGATCGAAGAGGATTCACCTTCGATTAATGTTGTTGAGTGCCAGGATGACGACTCCATCCTCACTTACCTTGGTGCGGATGACTCCTATATTCAACGCGCCTTACCATCTGAAACTCAAACCATGTTGAATGAGTCTACTATAGAAATTAACATCCACACAGAGGAGGATCCTCACATTGTGAAGATCAGACAATCCCTTAACGCATCAGAACAAGTCGCCTTTACTACCTTTCTCCGTACCCGCAACCAAGCTTTCGCTTGGTCCTACGCTGACATGCCAGGAATTGATCCTGACATTGCTGTCCATAACATCACCCTAAAACCTGATTCCAAACCAGTCAAACAAAAACTAAGAAAAATGCATCCACGCATTGCCCTCTTGGTCAAAGAAGAGCTTCAACGACTTCTTTCTGTTTCCTTCATCTTGCCTATTGACTATCCTCAATGGATTTCTAACATCGTACCTGTCACTAAAGCGACGGGGGGACTTCGGATATGCACGGATTTCTGAGACCTTAACCTCGCTTGCCCCAAGGATGACTTCCCCCTCCCAAGTATTGATCAACTTGTTGATCTCACTGCGGGCCATGAAATGCTTTCTCTCATGGATGGCTTTTCGGGATACAATCAAATTTTGGTAGCCCCGGCCGATCAACATAAAACTACCTTCATAACTCCTTGGGGAACCTTCTGTTATCGTGTCATGCCGTTTGGCCTTAAGAATGCTGGTGCGACCTATCAGCGGGCTATGACTTACATTTTTCATGACATTATGCACACTATCCTTGAGGATTATGTCGATGATCTTCTTGGCAAATCTAAACATCGCAGTGAACATCTCGATGTTTTAACCATTATTTTCGATCGCCTGTTACAATATTCGGTCCGGCTTCAACCAAAGAAATGTGTCTTTGGTGTTCTTTCGGGAAAACTTCTTGGCTTTATCGTCTCTTTGCGTGGCATTGAGGTCGATCCATCTAAAGTCAAAGCTATCCTAGAAATGCCCCCACCCAAAAACCTCAAACAATTGCGTAGTTTGCAAGGTAAACTTCAATCCATCCGGCGTTTCATCTCCCAACTCTCGGATCGATGTCAACCTTTCCATCACCTTCTTAAAAAGGACATTGCCTTTCAATGGAGCGAAGAGTGTCACCAAGCCTTTGAAGCTCTCAAAGCCTATCTCTTGCAGCCACCCGTGCTTATCCCACCTCAGGATGATCGCCCTTTCTACCTTTACCTTTCTGCCACTGACCATGCTATAGGAGCCATGCTCGCACATCGGGACTCGGCACGTCGAGAACAAGCCGTTTATTATATAAGTCGTACTCTCGTGGATTACGAGACTAGGTATACACATGTAGAAAAATTGTGCCTAGCCCTATCATTCGTAGCCACCAAACTCCGACACTACCTCCTGAATCACAAAACTTTTGTCATCACCAACACGGACCCCATTCATTATATGTATGCCAAACCACATCTAAACCAACGCATCGCCCGATGGCTTTTGCTCCTCGCTGATCTCGACCTTGAATTTATACACCAGAAGTCAATCAAAGGACAAACTATTGCAGACCAACTCGTGGAGGCCCCTTTACCTGGGGAACAATTTACCAATTTTAATTTCCCTGACGAACTCATCGCCACTCTTTCACTCAGGGAAGAGTCGTATCCAATGACCCTCTTCTTCGATGGATCCAAATGCCAGCGCGGCGGAGGGGCCGGCGTTGTTCTCATTCCTCTTGACGCTGAGCCTATGCCTCTTTCATTCCGGCTCGATTTCCCCTGCACTAATAATACAGCGGAATACGAGGCCCTTGTTTTGGGTCTCCAGGTTGCGTTACACTTAGGTGTCAAATCTATTAATATTTTTGGTGACTCTCAATTGGTAGTCAATCAAGTTATGGGCATCTACCAATGTAAAAATGAGGAACTTCAAAAGTACAAACATTACGTGGATTCACTTTTGACCTCATTTACTCGTTATTCTATCCAGACCATTCCCCGCTCCACTAACAAATTTGCGGATACTATGGCTTGCTTAGCCTCACAAATTCCTGCCTCACCAACTGACTCTGACATATTCGTCTTGGTCCAACAACTCTTTGCCCCATCTTACTCAGCCCCGATTGTTTGTATGATAAGTAATGTGTCTGCTAATTCGCAAGATACCTGGTACCACCAATTTCACGACTACCTTACAACCTCCGTTCTCCCACCTGACCTTACTAGTACCAGCAAACGTGCTTTTCTTAAACGCATTTCTCGTTATGTCGTCATGGGGGGACTCCTTTATAAACGTGGCTTTGATGGCATCCTCCTTCGATGTCTAACCGGCGCGGAGGTCACCTATACCATCCAACAGGTCCATGACGGTATTTGTGGTGGACATTTTAGTGGCCTTGCCATGGCTAAACGAATCCTTCGCCTAGGTTATTATTGGCCTACTCTTAATAACGACTGCTACGAATATGTTAAGCGTTGTGTTATGTGTCAACAACATGCCAACCTTCAACATACTCCTAGCCATCCGCTACAGGTCGCACGAGATCTTTGGCCTTTCTCACAATGGGGTTTAGACCTTATTGGTGAGATTCACCCGCCCTCTTCGCAACGTCACCGTTGGATAATCACAGCAACCGAATATTACACAAAATGGGTGGAGGCCATTCCACTCATTTCAACCAAAAAAGAAAAAATCGTCGAATTCGTTAACCATCACATTATCTGTCGTTTTGGTATTCCTCATCGCCTAATAACAGATAATGGTAAATCTTTCAAAAATAAGTTGTTACAAGACCTTTGTGACAACTTTGGTATCAAACTTAGTTTCTCATCACCTTACTATCCACAGGCCAATGGTCAGGCTGAATCTTCTAATAAAACCCTAACCAAAATCCTCATGAAAGTTGTTAATGATTCTGGAAGAAATTGGCATGATCACATTCCCTTTGCCCTTTGGGCTTATCGTACTAGCATTCGTACCTCCACTAATGCCACACCATTTTCTTTGGTATATGGTACCGAGGCTGTCTTGCCTCTCGAAATACAAATACCCTCCCTCAGAATATCTCTTCAGGATATTCTCACCAACGATGATTTCCGCCAAGAGCGGTTAGCCCAATTAGAGCTTCTTGACGAGCGTCGTCTTACGGCTCTTGACCACCTTCAAATCTACCAAAAACGCATCAAGCGTGCTTATGATAAGTGACTTCATGAGCGTACCTTTAAGGTTGGTGATCTTGTCCTCAAAGAGAATCAACATGTAACCAAACTAGAAAAGAGAAAACGTGGAAAATTTGCTCCTAATTGGATTGGGCCTTACATTATCACTCACACTTATGGATCAGGCACTTATCGTTTAGCTTCACTTAATGGTAAACCTGAGCCTGAGCCCCTTAATGCCTTGCATCTTCGACCATTCTACTGTTGAATTCAGTGTTATATCACTTCTTATCTACCTTACGCTCGTCCCTTGAGCTCATTTACCACCGCATACACTTTGTTTCCTACATCTCAAAATCAAATCAAGCTCACATGGTTTGATTATCACCTCCCCTTAAATATGCCTTCCCCTTTTTAGTCTAGTCCATGACTTCAAAGTATCAAAATGACACATTCTTAATTAAACACTTATGGGATTTTCTTGAGTCAAACTTCCTACAAAACTAGATGCTTTATGCTCAACGGACATCTAGACCTTTAAATTATACATAGACTGCTCCCTTGAAGGACAGCTATATGCCAAGCTACTTCTACTATTATAAATAGACTGCTCCCCCGTAGGACAGCTATACATAAACACCGCATCTGCTACTATAAATAGACTGCTCCCTTGAAGGACAGCTATACACAGTCAGCCTTTATCAGAAGCTTCTCGCATTGATCAGCTTCGTGAAGACCTCAAGAACAACAAAATACATATCCCATGTAGACTTCCCGCATCGATCAGTCTATATCCAGAAAAATAAAATAAAAATAAAAGCAGTATTTCAAAAGCACTTTTGAGTCATGGACTTGTCTATTTAGGTTTGGTTCTCTTTCGTCAGAATAATCATCTTATAATAAGTTCTCTGCACCCCGCCTATATCGGCCACCTCACCTCACCATTTGTCAAAACAACAAAACTCAAGGGACGTGACGTATATCCGATATATTGTGATTATACAACTCTTTTCACCTATCGACTTCTCGCCTATGCAAGGTACCTAGGGATTCAAGCTCATCCTACATTAATATGTGGTTTGTTTATCTCTTCTCAACTACGGGACACTCTGGCCTCTTTTGCTCGACTCTAGGATTGTGTGTTGACCTTAATCAGGACACGATTCCCTACTACTTGGGTATGCTAACTTTCGCTTCACCTATACCTACACCAACAACATTACCCTACCAACATCAAATTTTTACCAACCGACAAATTGCCTAACCACAACCAAATTGCCTGAATTCACCTCTCCCTGGTCCTAAGGGAGAACTACATCGGTCTGAGGCCCCTCCTTGCTTTGTGCAATGGGCTATGTAGGCAGCACTTAGGAGACATGGGGTCTCCCAAGGTTAGCTCGACCATCCCCTACCATACCCTATCATGTGTTGTAAATATAAATATTTTTTGTGTATTTCTATTTGCCAACATTCATCTTTATCCTTTTTCAAAACAAACAAAAACAACATCCAAAACACAACCATTCTTATTATTATCATCACTCAAAACAACATACATATTTAGTTTTATTTTAGATGTTAAACAAATACACCTTCTCTATCATCGACTCGCAGGTCGGCATCCTTATTTATTCTTATATTCCTATGAAATTCACTTAGACCCTTGCACCTCCTCCCGAATCAGGTGGTGATCGTGATCGTCGATGCCCCTCAGTTGGCCTCTCCATCCTCAAAGGTGCCACTGCCATTGGTTCCTCCCACTGATCCGCCAACATCTCCTGTAACATACGAATACGTCCTCTCGCGTGGAGGAATCTTGCCTCCAGTCTCTCCACTCGTAACTGTGAAACCTCTAACAATCCCGTTGTCTCATTCACCTGTGTTTGAAGCTGGTGAACTAAATCCTGCAGACGATCTCTCTCCGCTGTAATCACAGCTATGTCAGGGCGCTCACGTGCACCTCGCAGCTCTGCTACCCACCATACTCTATAGGCCTCTGTCGTTCCCGCATCCATTACCCTACGATCGGCTGCTATCTCTTCTGGCCCTTCTGGAGGTGTAGGCCGGGGAGGTGAGAATGCTGCCTCGGCGTCGATCCTCATGTATGGTCTATATGTCATAGGTATATCCTGAACGAACCCAAATTGTCGCCGCACGCGATCTAGAGGAATCCTCTCGTACTCACCCGGCCTGTGCCCTGCGATCCACCTCAATCGCTCCACACCCCTTAACTCCTCAGCTATGTTCTCTGTCACCATATAGTTCCCGTAAGGCCTCCAACAAATATCCGCAATCGTCACCATCTCCCATACCTGTCTATAATACTCGATGTCATCTATCACGGCCTGGGATCTCGCTTCTTGTTCTGTCTGGACCCATCGTCTGAATCCCAACCTCTGCACTCCTGCCTCTCCCGACTCGATGGGTCGGCCTATTGGACGCACACAAACAATGTGCTCATAGGCCCAACAATGTAATAAGTACGAACAATCCAGTGTCGTCCTGTGTTTTCGCTTGCAGGCCCATAAACCCCTATATAACTCTGCCAGATATGCGGGTGCCCATGCGAAAGTCACGCTCATTTCTATCATTTCCCAAATAACACTCATCAATGCTTTTGGAAATCTTCCACCCTCCGCCCTCGGTAATGCATAATACCCCACCGCTATCATTAATAGCACGGCCAACCTTGTTTCCTCAGGGTGTGTTGCATACATTGTACCATACGTAAATGTTAAACCTCTCTGTGTCAAATCTCGTGCAGCTGAACCAAATACTGCTGTTATCGCTGCCCGCCCCGCGCTAGGCAACGCCTGATACACTATTTTTCCTATCATTGGGAGTCTCAAAATACGGAACACATCTTCCAAAGTCACTGTCATCTCCCCTGTTGGCAGATAGAAGGTATTCTTTTCTGGATTCCATCTCTCAATCAACGCCTGCAACATAGCATGGTTACGCGCGATTCGTGAATAATAGCGGATTCCACTTAACCCCAAACGATTTATCAATGCCCATTCAGCTGGTGTTACATCCGCTCGGATTCGTGACAACAACGCTGGCACAGTATCATTCATCCTTAACCCTGCTTCCGCCTGCATACATCAAAACGACACATAATTATTCAATAAGAACAAATCTCCACGGGTTTTTTCTCAAATTCTGGAAACTCCTACAGTAACCGATATCGGTTATAGATAACCGATACCGGTTTGCTAACCGATACCGGTTATCTCTAAACGATACCGGTCACTGTCAAAAATATACCTACCCTACTTAAAAACATACACCTACGATAATTATTTTGCCCGTTTACTCCTATCTATACCTAAAAACATACGTGACCACCCTGCTTACCTACCCCATAGCACTCACCCCATCCCAAACCCTTGCCTATCACCTTTTCTTTCTCATCTTTACCCACTTACTCTTCTCTCATCCTATTCACACAAAACATGCAAGAATCAAATTACAACCAAACAGTTTACCTCTCGGGATGCAGCAGCTTGAGGTGGAACTTGTCTTCCCCCTCGTCCCTGCCTGCTGGATGCTTCTCCTCGTTCAGCCATGTTCACCACCCTCTTCAAATATAACTTGTCTTTCTGCCTTCTGAATCTCAGCCCACACTCACTTCACCTGTCTCTTTCCTCCTTATCACTCAAATTCTTTCATGCAATTACCTGTATCAGTCGTCAAACAGCGTCGCATTCGCATATTTAACTTGTTGCATGACTCTAAAAATAAGAATGCTAAAAATAAGAACTTAAGTTGCCAACCAAGCAGTTCTATTTTTAGGAAATATAATTTTAAAATAACCGATATCGGTTACATAACCGTTATCGGTCATATAGCTACCGACATCGGTTACATAACCGATATCGGTCATGTGTCCCCTTTTTGCTTAAACCTAAGCCGTTTCTTCGTTTTTGCAAATTTTTGTGGCGCCCGCCTCTTTTTCCTGCATAACAACACCATTATCAATATTTGTCATCCAAATCACATATATATATCCTCATAATTTCAGCAACATCATCCATCTACATTATAACAACCATCGACAACATACATACGACATCATATATACATCAAACCCATCAGCATACACAACATGTGAATTAAACTCATCATCTATATATACATACATTCCATTTCAAAAAGCCATCAACAAAAGACATCAACACCATCAATATATAAACCATGTGGATCAAACTCGTCATACATTCAATTTCACAAACCATCAACAAAATACTTAAAACATTTTAAACACAGCATATGGGTCAAAATCATCCTCATATATATCAAAGGTTTCAAATATACAACTTGCCCTGCATAGGGGCCTCTGTGATCTCATAATAATACAAAGCCGGCACGCAGGCCGCAATAACTGTCAAAATATCGACTCGGCTCGCAGGCCGGTCTCTCATATCAAAAATATACTCGGCTCGCAGGCCGGTATCAACTGTACAACCCGTACTCGGCTCGCAGGCCGGTATATACAATAAATGAATAAATGAATGAATACATCATATGTGGGCACGCAGGCCTCTATAAACATAACCGGTTCGCAGACCAGTGCCTATATCCAATGTACACACAAAAACATCTAACTCTGACCCAGGGATGTCTCAACTCTCCCCACCGCCCTCAGCACCTCTCCCTGCGGGTCCTGGCCCTGGCTCCCGCCTCCTCCCTGTCACCGACCCACCGGCTGTAGCTGCACCACCCTGGGATCTCTGACTCCGCGAGGTCTCCGCTCTATGCGCCGCATACGGCTGATAGTCAGCCCCGGTACCATCAAGGACGTCCTGATAGTACCGGGCCTCCGCTCTCGCCTCCATATAACGGGCCCGTGCCACCATAGCTGCTGGGGCTGGTCCCCCGACTCCTAATACCAATGGCCCCTGTCCTACCAGTACACCCTGTGCCTGTGCCGGTGCCGGTGGTGGTACCTGTGCCTGTGGCTGCGCCGGTGGCGGTACCTGTACCTGTGGCTGTGCCGGTGCCGCTGGTGGTGCCTGTGGTGGTGCCTGTGCCTGTGGTGGTGCCTGTGCCTGTGCCTGTACCTGTGCCTGGGCTAACTGCCCCTGTAGGACACCTATCTGTGCCTGTGCAGCAGCAAGCTGCCCCTGTAACAACTGTACCTGTCCCCTGAGCTGGTCCCTCTCTGCTCTAACAGCCGCTAAGTCTGGCTGTGCGGGCTGTGCTCTCCTCGCGGCTCTCTCCCCTGCCCACCATACCAAAAATGCTCCTGTGCAGCCGGCGTCATCTATAGTATCATCTGCTGGCCTCTCGGCTACCCAATCTGGGTCCATGGGCTGTGGTGCAGGCAGTGGGGCCTCTACATCATCCCTCCGGTACTGAGGGAAGGGAGGTGGCTCATCCTGTCGTAGCCCCAACTGTCGTCGTACCCTCTCCAGGGGTATCCGCTCATGCTCTCCCGGCCTCCGTCCCGCTATCCAGAATGTATACTGGATCCACCGCAACTGTGATCGGGCTCCTCCGCGGGGCTGATGACCTCTGTAAGGCCTCCATACAATATCCAAGGTAGTCACGCCCTCTAATACATGCCGGTAATACGCTACATCCCGTCCGGCGAGAACTGCTCGTGGCTGGCCCACGACCCCCAGCCACCTCTGAAAGCCATATCTATAAATCACCTGTGGCCCTGGCTGCTGGGGCAGCCCTACTGGTCAAATGCATATGATATGCTCATATGCCCAGCAATGTAACAAAGAATGTAGAACAAATCCCAAATCGCCTCATCCGGCGGTAGCCCCACAGCTCTCTGTATAACTGCACCAGGTATACTGGTGCCCAAGCATAACATGTATGCTCCTCCACCATCTCGTGTAGTACCCCCATCAGCGCCCGTGGAAAGCGGCCTCCCTCTGAGTCCGGGAGGGCGAAGCATGTGATACCGATCATCATCAACACGGCAAGCCGTGTCTCATGTCTATGGGCACGATACATGTCCCCATAGGCAATGCTCGCGCTGTGATAAGTCAATAGCGCGGCTGCATCCCCGAATACCTGTAAAATGCTGTCCATGGCTGTCTCTGCATCCACCTGGAAGACTGCCTCTCCATCGATCGGTAGTCTAAGGATGCGATACACATCCTCCAGTGTAATCGTCATCTCTCCCAGTCGGGAGATGGAACACATTGGTCGCCGGATCCCATCTCTCGATGAGGGCAACCATCAGACTGTGATCCCTATCTATCGCCCTATAACGCTGGACTCCGCCGAGTCCCACCTCGCGCATGATGGCCCACTGCGCTGCGGACACGTGTGGCCGCATCCGTCTCAACAACGGGGGCATCCTATCCCGCATCGTCAGCTGCTGACGTGCCTGCAAAACCAACTCACTGCATTAGCCCTACTCTTTATCACAACAACTCCTTTAACCTTCTATACCCCCTTTTACCCACCCGACCACACAACCGCCCCCCATTTTCCCCCCCCCACCTACCAATCAACCTTCCTATCAACCTCTACCCCTTCCCTCTTCACCCCCATAAACACAAAACACAAACAAAACCTCCCAAACAATAACCACAACAACCCAAACAATAACCAAAACCCCAAAAACAACCACCCACAACACCCAAAACCACAACAAAACCAACCAACAAAATAAAAATCCTAACTAGGGACCGGTACCGGTCACCCATGACCGCCACCGGTCCCCTCTCCACCGACGCCGGTCGACGTACGACCGACACCGGTCAACCACAAACCCACCCTGCCCCGAAAACTTCTTGACCGATGCCGGTCGCTTAGTGACCGGCATCGGTCACTGAAAAATCACGGAGCCGAACCCGACGCGGCCCCCCAAATCCCTTTTTGGCCTATTTACTCCCTATTTACCCACCCAAACACCCTAAAAACCTACCCACCCTACCGCCTTGCCTATTTAACCCATCTATCCTCTTCATTTTTCAAATAACTTCAATTTATTCATTATTTTATTCAAAACATGGATTCCTACCCAAACCCCAAATATAGCTTAAAAACATCAAATTCACACAATGAGAGGTTTCGAACCTACCGGTACGACGACACGTCGTCGTGGTGGGATAGGTGGTGGTGGTCCAGCTGGTCCAGCATCTCCAGCTCCTCCTGGTTGTGCCATGGCTCTCAAACTCCTCTGCTGGGTCCTCCACCAATCAAATGCTGCCTCCTCCTCGCTAGGGCCTACCAATCACTCACTTCTCCACTCAAATAGTGCCACCTCAGCCGACAAACTCAACAATCTCACCAAAAGACCTCAGACAACTAAAATTGGTTTTCAAATTGACAATATGACAATGACAGGCCGTATTTTTCTTTTTATAGGTTTTCGACCTATAACCGATATCGGTTATATTGTGCCCTAAGGAACCGGTATCGGTCACCTAACCGATATCGGTCATTGATAATCGATATCGGTTTAATACCCACCTTTTCCCCAAATTTCTGCCCTTATTTACTAATCGCCCTTTCTCACAACATCACCTATATCCACCTTCGCTGAAAACCCTTTGTTGACTTCATTGGCCCGACCCAAGGCCGCAACCAACCATTTGGCCCGACCCAAGGCCGCAACCAACCAATTTGGCCCGACCCAAGGCCGTAACCCAAGGCCGCAACCAACCCATTTGGCCCGACCCAAGGCCGCAACCAAATTTGGCCGACCCAAGGCCGCAACCAACCATTTGGCCCGACCCAAGGCCGCGTAACCAACCATTTGGCCCGACCCAAGGCCGCAACCAACCATTTGGCCCGACCCAAGGCCGCAACCAACCCATTTGGCCCGACCCAAGGCATTTGGCCCGACCCAAGGCACCCAACCATTTGGCCCGACCCAAGGCCGCACCAATTAAATACCTCACCCAAAATCAACAAATTACAATTTTATCCACCCATCATGTAGCTTTTTGTTCAATCGAGCTCACCTGTTCGTGTTTTAGCATGATTAGGGTCCTTGACTTGATCAGTCGACCAACTTTGCCTAGACCAAGACCGTGACGTTTATCTCAACCAAACCAACCATTTGGTACTGCCGAACATGCCTAAACGTTCCTGTACCTTACCCGTTATATCCCCTGGAGCTACTTCCTATGCCTTGGATACCAGGATTATATCACCCTTGTTTGGATAAACTATCGACCTTTGCCTATGAATTGCTTGTTTGCTCTTCAAATCATGTACCCTGGTCGCACTACTGCATTTCAACGTGCGTCTGCTTCCTTGGACCTACCCCACCATCTTACCATCATCTCAACACCATTTCCCTTTATCAACCCTATCCCTGATTTCACGCTACCTCAATCTGTGATAGATTTGAGGGGGATTACCTATACCCTTAACAGGGGTAACCACTTCTTATTATTGTCCGTGCAGCTTTAACAAAGACAAGCTACACGACAACAAGGGGCTAATGTAGACACCAAATTTGTGTCTTACGACCCCCTGTGCCCCGCATCTCATTTCGCAACCTAACCTCATCACCTAAACCTTACACAATTATTTATTAATTACCTTATAATTAATAAATCCACATCGCCATACCTGCCACCTCATTTCGCCACCTCATCATGACCTAGTCTTAACCCTAAACTAACCTAATTAAGACCTATAACTTGGTCCACATCCACACCCATGACTAATTACTCCTCACCCGCACCTAAAACCAACCTCATAATGACTTGACCAAGCCCGCAACTAATCCCTCGGGAGAAAAGGAGGGAAAGCTGGCTATTTTACCAAAAATAGCCCGCTTTGACCTGACCGATACCGGTTCCTACTCGACCGCCGTCGGTTGCGTAACCGCCATCGGTTCCCTGTAAATGACCACTCCCAACCAAAAACAAAGGATCGGATTTTGGTGGATCGAAAAAGGAGAAGTCATTGGAAGGATCCAGATTTTTACTTGGCTGAGCAGAGACAAGTGAAGAAAAAGAAGAAGTTTGCAGAGAAGGACATCAAGCCCAAAACTGCAACTGAATAACCAGAGCCCAGTGACACTCATCTGAGCATCAGGAGAGGAGATAGCTCATCTTGGATTGTCAGATCATCCTACTTGAGCCCTGTCTTCGTCATCACAGTCCTTGGAACCTGCATCCTTCATCAAACAGTAAGTAAGTCTTGTATGTCCTTTTAATAACATTTCTTGAACTTCTGAATCACAGCCATCATAAGTCTATTCCTAGATCTACTACCCAGCAACACACTACATCTAACTGTCATTCCTCCACCCTTACATTACCCCAAGAACACCCCCCATATTCTCTGAGTCCTTCTCATCACCCCATTACCTAACCCCACCCATTTATCAGCCTTATAAAACAACACAACCACCTTACAACCAACCTTCACCAAAAGCCCCTAAAACATTGCCCCGGATATCTCTAACCAACCGGTCGGTTATCCAGTGACCGGCATCGGTCACTGTGACTTATACCCCAAAACCTTTCTCACCTATTTGTAAACCAAGACCAGCCCTTTCTCTATTGTTCTAACAAGGTAAACAAATTGCTTTGTAATTGGACAATAGCTTATTTGTTAGAATTTGTGTTAATTCATATTAGCAGGGGAACTGACCACCTTCGAAAGGAAGTTTTATATTTCCTGGGCCCAAGGCAGTTCCCTCATTTATTGTCTAATTAAAATCTGGTGGTCTTGTATTCTTACTTGCAGGTAGTCCTTCCCAGACAAAAAGGAGTTCTTCGCAGTCGATCTGATCTTTCTCTACGGTACGCGCACACCCTCTCGACATTCAACAGGTATTCCTCCTAGCCCTAACCCTTATCTGTTTCTCAAAGGAATCTATTCCGCAAAGCTGAAACATTCTGTGTGAAACAACGTGTCACAGTGCAATTGGTCCAATATTGACCAGTTGACCAGAGTTGACTTTCTTGTTGACTGAACTTTGACCGGACATATCTAGAGCTCCCGATGTCCATTTGTCGCGTTCTTATAGTCATTGGAAAGCTCTCGAGATGATCTTCTACACTGAAACCATTTAGGGATGTTTAGGGAAATTTCAAAAATTATCCCCTAATCAAGCCACCATCTCCTTCTTTCTCTACTTTGATCTCGAGCTGCCTTGGCGGCCTCTGCTTGACTCCAAAACTCAGAAGGAGAAGAGACCATCCCTCCTGTGAATGGGAAACTAGGTGGTAGGCCATATGGAATGATCACTGGTGATTGAGATACTATAGATACTAGGGCTAAAGAAGGGGGTGTGATGATGTGAGGTGAGAATCTAGGGATGGCAGTAGGGTACCATGGAAGTAGAGGAGTGCCAGGTGGAGGAAGGGGGTGGGATATAGTGACAGACTGAAATATTACTTCCGTTTGGAAGGTAGAGGTGGAAGCATTTCAGAGAATGAAACATCAAGTGGTAGGTTTACAGGAATTGTAATTGATTTTAACTTCTTACGGGCCGGGCAAGAGAGAGACTATTCCTCTACTGTAGCTTTTGAGAGCTCGAGGGATGGAGAAATTTGAGGAGTCTGGAAATGAGTGGATGATGAAGGTACCTTAGGCATCTATTGCTACAGCTTGGAGGACCCCATGGTTGACCTAAGAGGTTACTTAGTAGTGAGGACAAGTATACCCTCACTGTTTGGATTGGAGTCGCACTCCACATCCCACATTTCCTCCCATGGCTCATCAGTGGGAACTTCCTCAAAGTTCTGTGTGGTTTAGCCGATTTCTTGCCTATATTTCCAAAAGCCCTCGATCTTCCTGGAATCCCAGTCCTTTCTTTTTAAGGCTATTTTCAGTCCTTTCCCAATCATTAGAGTAGCGTCAAATACCTTTTTCACCAAATGAAATGAGTCTCAATTTGGAGTGGGGATATCCTAGAGTTTGATGAAGACCTATCAGTGTGCTTACACCAACTTGGGGCTTCACTTCGAATATGGAGGATTGTTGTACTCAATTGGAGATCCATTTTATGGTTCTCTTGATTCATGGCTTACAGGGGACTAGAAGATTAATCTACCTCATCTCTTATGGGGTTTGTGGAAAATAAGGAATGATTTCCCATTATAGATCAAAAACCTTCCATGTGGTCCACAAAGGAAAAATCCTAGCTTCCATAAAGGAGAAATCTTCAAACTAATCCTGAAATCGGTGAAATAAAAAATTTTCCTGAAATGGGAAGCATAGACTCTTGTTATAGAAGGATCCCCTACTGATCTCAGTGCAAGATCAACAATTGCATTTCTTATTTTTAGTCCGAGCTAGACCTGTCAGGTCCCAAATAGCAATGATGAGCTGCCATTGATGTTTTCCTATCTCCTACTTCAAAGGTGTGAGGATCCTGGAGCAAGATGATTCAAGCTTCTCTTCCCCTGTATACTTCGAATCATAATGACCTCTACCCAACCTCCTAACAGGTGAATGGCCTAATCATCCTTGTCAATGGGTCCCTAAGAAAATAGCAGACTAAGTCAACCATTATGTTAAAGCTAGATCCCTCCTATGGGGCCCATTTTGGTTGCTAACAAAATGTTAGGCTGTCACTGATGGACTAAACATTGAAAAAATTGTAGACCGTCCTTAATGATTACGAGAAATTCATGGGTTCCATGCAGTATGCCAGAGTAATATTTAATTGAGATTCACTTAAAAAACATCCCACATGGGTTCAAGGGCATATCAAGGTGCTAATATGACTAAAGCATTTTGGTATATCAAATAAGGTCATACCTATGAGGGTAGAAAAATACATGATGTGCTGGATTGAGATTGCCAATGTGCTATGAGTTAATTAAAAAATTTGGACCAAGGATGACTTCTGCGAATTACCCTCTAATCTTATTATATGATGTCTATGGTATTCATCTAAAATAAAGTCACAAGCCATGAACTTCCAGTCCTCAATGTAGTGGGTGTAGAAGTATCCTTACCTACCATAATAGCTTTTATAGAGCAAAAATCATTGTAGCATCAGGATTCAACACTTTGATAGATGGGGAAATCGTCGGAACCCCTGATGCGTTGGTTCTGGAAACTATCTTAGCTGATGAAAAAATTTGGCATCCATGCAGATCATAAATGATATATATGACTTACCAAAAATTCATTAGTGCTTAACTATATCATAGAACATTTATCTGAGATAATTCAGGATCTTGTGGCTAACATGTTAAATGGAGGATTTCACAATGTATATTGCTAAATTACATGGTAACGACAATATCTTGTCTTGAAAACCACTTTCCAATAAATCCTGGTAAAGAGGAGGTTTTCTACAATACATTTTGTATGAGGTCTAGGCATGGGTGTGTGAGGGGATCCACATCCAATATTGCTAGGGCTAAGACTGATGCTCTATGATCACTAGCATGTGAATGACTCTGAATGATCCCAAAGTGGATTTGAACCTGGCATCATGCTCTAGATGACACTCATTAGCTTGATGGAATTTTTTTGTTGGGATACAAATGGATACTTCTTCATGCTCAAGGTCGATGACTTCATTACGAGTGGATCACTGTACCTTTCTAATGGGGTCTGGAAGGTATGTTTAACTTTATGATGCGTAGTGACAAGTATTGATGCTGAGGTCTAACTATAGTACCCAATTCTATTAAGTTCACAGTTGAGCCTTCCTTGGTATGTCTCGTCACAAGTTTATGGATAGTATCCCTTTTTTCGAATTACTCCTCTCTTTTGAATTCTTGGCATATTCACAGAATAGAAAGCTAGATAATCTTCAGAGGGCCTAATGTGCTTCTTCTGGTTGAGAATACACTCAAGCCTGGATTCTTTATTATCACTTTGCACTAATAGTGATTGGAGGAGCAACCCATAAGAGTAAGATGCTCATATGTACTCAAGCTTCAACTTCTCTATAATAACTTATGCTTGAAAGTGAGAGACCCATAAAGGTATCCAAACTGGGGGACCATTGATAGATAAAGACATTGAAAATGTAGGGTCATTCTTAGGGAAGCCAGCTTTTTCTACACTAGTTTAGGTAAACCTTGTTTCAATGTGTGGGAGAAAATGATTTCCTCTATATATTAATCAAAAGTATGAAAATATAGGGCAGGGTCATCACCAAGGTGGTCCTCAGCATACATAGAGGCACGCAAAACATCCACTAAAAAGTAAAACATTAGAAATCCATCATTGTGATACCCATAGAGATGGTGGCAAAATCATCTTAGACCCTTACATCCATGATTCCTTTCACAACTTTTAACATGTATCATAGGAGGGGTCTTCCCATCATAATCCTAAGTACCAATGAAGGGAGATTGCTCCTGGCAAACCTTGAATTAAGAAAGACACTCTAATCTCATGCCAACCAAGTAATTTATCTCTGTACATAGCCCACCTATGTGCATGCTGTTGTCGCGCACAACTGTGTATACCATCATATTTCTCCTTATCTCGATTTCATTGCTCCATTGTTCTTCCATTGCGTGCAAGAATGATTCAGAGCTTCTCCTCCCTCATATACTTCGACAAACTGACCTACCCAACTCCTAATAGTGTCGCGGCCTAATCACCCTTGTCACTCTCCCTCAACCTTGACCAACCATTTCATAAGTACCGTGAGCCCAATTGTCACAAGCCACACTAGTAGTATCAATTAATGGACTGCGCATCTTCCCAATGAAGAAAACCCTCCTTTGATGGCTCCACATTCTCTAGAGTCACACCCTGTATGTGTAAATTCCTATTGAGAATCTTCTTCATTAATGGGCTCTATATAAGGTGCTAAATCTTCGTATCATCCAATCACTGGTATCACAACGCACTCATCCTTGTTCTCAAAACTTATGTAACCTTGTTGAAATAGAAGTCTCCTGTCATTGTTGGCATAACACCAAGGACGTCCAAGCTAGTGCGCAGGGAAATTATTTACCTCAGCAAGCTCTAATACCTCAAAATCACCCAGTGAACTTATCTCCCTGAATGGTGATAGAAGCATCCTTTAGTACCCCAATGGGCATATCCTCTTGTATTGTTAGCCATATATAACACATTTGAAGATGACTGCAATGGTGGCCTTCCCATTTGGTTCCAAGCATCGAGTGTGAGAACATTGACTTCCGTGCATCTATTAATGAGGAATATTACGTACTATCCATTCATTAATCACTGCATCCAATGTGATTTCTTTGTCATATTCATGGTCTTGAGGTGGTAAGTTAGCATCGAGGATTTGGTGCTCCCTTTCTACACTTGTGTGTGGTATCTTATCAGTAACCATTATCTCCTAACAGAGGTATGATTTTCTCCTACCTAAGCATTTTTCATCCCTCTCTAAGGTCATCCACATCCTATCTGTGGTAGCTCAATATTCCTCGCATGTTCCCTCTCATGTGCTTGCTCCTTCAAACACTGTATTTCTCCTTGGAGCTCCCTGATGATGCCCATGGTCTCTTGATAAACTTCTTCTATTGGACCTGCATCTGGATACTTTGCATGTATAACTTCTTCCCTTCTGATGAGTGGTATTGGCTTTTCCTTTCTCACACCGTGTGCTACCTCTACATGCGTGTAGTGACCTAATAATGGTTGAGGTTTCTACAACCAACTTTCTAGGGCATCCATTTCTCTTACTTAGCGTGTTCTACCTTAATCATGGTTGCTCCCTTATCTTTCTTGTTGTTCTTATACATGTGGGCACAAAAATCTAGAGAATCTTCAACCTTATGCGCCTTGCCACAATATGTGCAAACTTGATTCTTTGGACACTCATGCACTGATAATGATCAGGTGACCCACAAGTATAACATGTTCCTCATGAAAACCTTCCTTAGCCACCATGACCTCTATTTTGTTATCCACCTCTAAATCCTCCATTACCATTATTGTGCCCTTCATTATTTTGTCCTTCTTGCACCTGCGAGCTACTATCCACATATGTCTGGTACAACCCTATTTCACATGCCTCATGAATCTAATCAATCAATGAAAATTATCTGTGTCATGAGTATGCACATCACATATTTTGCAATACAACAGAGACATTCTTCTACGTAGCGCGTTGTAAAAGAAGACAGTTACAAACATCATGATACTTATGAAAAATCTCACAATTTGTAAGTAACGCATACACATTCCTGCATGGATAGTTATCCTTTGAATGTCCTTCCTACTTCATAAATCAGTGCACCACAATTCCATTGCATGTCTCATGAGCTGAATTGGAAGATAAATTCTCCAACTGAGTAGCCATTTGCTACAATCTGGGCTTCAAGAAATGGACTTCACCCCAGTGTCTACACTTCCAACCACTTCTCCCATGCAGTGTTGCTTCCAAGGCCTCGCATGTGGTCTATAAATGTCTTATGTGATAGTGCCCTTCAAAAAGGTGTCAACAAGCCTCCTAAAAACCACTGTGCATGTTGGCTCTGATGGATATCATAGGAAATCTTAGAAAACAAGGTCTTGAAATGTGTATCATATTCTCTAACACTCTCAGAAATACCCTACTTAATATCCTTTAGTGCACTAATGCTTTGTTGCTCAAACTCAAGTATGTGAAATTCAACCAAGAAGGTGGTGTGAAATGCATCATAATCCACCATTTCTCTAGTGTGGATCATACTTCCTATACCAACTATGTTCATGTGTGACCCTATGAAGTGTTGTTACAAATTGACTAGCCTTCGATCTAGAGTGTTATTCCCTTAGCCCTCCATACAATTTCACACTTGTGCACATGCTTTGTTGCATATTCCACACCTCTATATTATGGATAATGAAGGGACATCTCAAAAAATATCTGAGGGGTTTGTTATTGTGGTTGTTGAGGTTGTTGTCCTGACTATTGTGGTCCTTATCCTGGAGTGGGGAGAAATCCTAAACATCATCCTCCACTAGGATTTCCTCCACGTGATGGAGGGACCTGAACCTCCTGAGCCTCCTTCATGAACTTGGGGACCTATAGATGTACTACCTTGTATCCCCATGGTAGTTTTGAACGGAACACCAACTATTTTTCCTACTACTCCACCTATAGTACTACATCCAATGGGTAGTGTGCCACTACTTTGTCCTGATGACGCGCCTACCAGATTACTTCCAAACAAGGTCTGTCCAAACACAAGAGCCTGTTGCATTGCCATATGTGAGCCTTAATCTTTTATGCCTCTGTGTTGATACCAAACATGCCTACCTGTATCTCCAACCCAATGTGGTGATCTTGATTACCTTCTTACTCACCTTCACTATGATGATCTTCTACAACAACTTTGAATTCCAAGCACCATGTGCAAGGGATAGGTGTCTAGGTTGGGTCAGATGTGTACCAATGGTTCTCATTCTCTCCTCAGACTCACTCTCATCAGATGCCAAAGGGGTCCTTCTATTGTGCTTTCCCAATACTTGAAGGACATGATCCTATGGTCCCTCACCTTCTACAGGGTTTTCATTACCTCCCTTGTCATCATTCCACTCAGTCTCAGTGCCTCTTCAACTTCCCTCTCTCGTGCATCATTATACCTACACAGTCTTTCTTCTCTCTCTCTCTTTCTTCCACTTGGACAATAATTCCATCCTTCCCAAACCTGCTTCTTACCCCTACGTGTGGTGGAGTTTTAGCCTTCCATAGGTAATTCTCCATCCCCAGCTCAATCATCAAGATATTTATAGCTAATGGTAGCACATGTAAATATGATCCTCTAGGTTTGTGTAGAAACTAAAATCTACTTCCTCTGGGCATGATTATGTCAAAATTGTGTACTCCAAGGTATAATTTTGTATTACACCTTCCCACAAGTGATCTACATCTCGATTCCATGGTTCATCCAAATCATAGAGTGCTTGATACTTATCCTAGCTCCACACTTTCTTCTTTCCTAACAGGACACCACTATTTTGTGCATAAGTTGCTAACCATTCATACAATTCTACTAGGAAGAAACTGAAGAATGTCTCATATAATGAATCATATAAATTATCTTCCACCCATTTGCACACATTAAAATCTTGTCTAGTGTTGTATCTCTGAGAAAATTCATCCTGGTCATTCATCCACCCAACACTCAATATTCTCCCATGATAGTCAGAATGCCATATGAATGCCACATCCTAATGAGCGGAATGAAAAGAGGTCCCGACAATGGAACCAAAATGTAGTCTTTTTATTTACCAATGCTTAATTGGGTATGTTGGAACTTCATCCAAAAAAAGTCTAACACTCACCTGAAGCATGTGCAACCACCAGGTCCCTCCTTTATTCACTTGGCTCAAGATGTGGTTATGAATCATACATAACCATTATGAAATATGAAGATACAATAGTATAATACAAGCAATGGCAACACATATAATAAGGAAATCCAATCAACATAGACAATCAACAATAGTATTTGGAATCTCCATTATACCATGTTCAGATCTACTAACCCTAACAATCCATACATAATTATCCATCATTAAACATAATCCATTTTATTACTTAAATTACATACGTTGACTTTATCCATCATGAACGCATACACTTGTGTGTATACCATGCTTCATACAAAAATACCTTACATCATATAGGATACTTTCAGCACACTTACATCGTCAGAACTATCTTTACATGGAGTGCACATGACACCTATTTATACATGTGGGGACTTTCCCTTCACCACTTAAATTTCATTTTTCCTATTAATATATGTCCTAATAATAAGATGCATGCCTAGCCTCTTCTTGGAAAATAGATAATTCCTAGAACTTTTTACACATGTGTGTGCTCACCTTTGCACATTGACCTATCTTTATTGCATGTTCCTACACGCATGCTTTCATGCATTGTCCTATATTGACTTCATGTGTGTGTTTATTTCTGTATGTTCCTTCATACTTCATCTGTGTGCACCTTCCTATGTGTGGTCCTCCACGTATGGATGATACTTAGGCATTTAATCACTCCAATAGGTGGTTATATTAATTGTTTTTTTTTTGTTTAAGATGCATGATATTGTTTTAATCCAAGCACTTACAACTACTCCACCATTTGAAGAAAATAGGCCTCCAATTAGATCATGCTACTTTTGCAAGAATACTTACATCTTGTTCCAAGTGGGAGATCTTGCATGGTATGCATAACAATCAAATATTTAGGATAAAGGAATGTGGTCAGATGTTGAAGATGAAAATTCTATGGCAGATTTGTAAGTAATATGTGGAAGCATAGACATGCATGTGAACTAGTTGGTTGCTTGTATAAGGTTTGCGTCATGATAGAACGTAATGATTATAGGCCTGCACCTAATGGTTTTATTGAAATGGTCATGGAAATGTTCCTGCAACTACAAAATACAATGCACAACCCACATATTTCTTCTATGTATGTTTCCATCCCTACAGGTACCCATTTTATCAATTCACCCTTGTTAACACTCCCATCTTGTGTTTAAAATAGGAGCTTTAAAACAATGAATATGTAGATAGGATTGCAGGCTATGCATGGGAAGATTTATTTAAAAGGATTTAGAAACTCTCATGTAAATGTAATTTGCATGTCCACAACCCTTTCCAACATTTCCCCACACTTGTTCCAATTTAAGAGCTCTGAAATTAGTTATGGACGTCCATTAAAGCATAATAGAAAGTGAATTTTTTTATCAGATGTTGCAGTTGCAAGTGCACTATTAGACTTGTTTGGGAAATGTGAGCACTACGACATATTTGGTAATGGATTCTTCTTTTCATGTAGCTTCTTGTTATTTATTCACTCTTAAAGGAGTTTGGGTAGTACGTAGATATGCAAAAAGGAACATGAACTATTTGACAAAATTCCTAAAAGGGATGTTTTCTCATTAAACACGTTGGTGGAAGGTATGCCTAGAATGGGTTTGTTGAAAAGGATTTATATTACCTGCAAGAAAATACTTGGAAGAAATGTGAGGTCATAGAATGCAACGATTTAAGGATAAAATAGTTGTTTTTCTCCCAGCAGCATGTTTAACTTTCTGATGTAGTTTCCAACCTCCCATTTTGGTGGCTGAGGAATACCTCCTTTTCTTCATGTTTGTGTCCCTTGTAATTGGTTTAGATGTATAAAATATCATGTTCCTTTATCTCCCTAGGTATTCCTCTAACTTTTCATTGGCTTGTTGTGTGTGTATGTGTGTAATTTGTTGTGGTTGCAAGTGTTATGGTAGATATTCTTTAAAAATGTGGACAAAAATGGTGGTGGATGTATCCAAAGTGAATTTTTTGGAAAAGTCCTTGAAACTTTCCAAGTAAAGTGTCTATTAGGTGTAATTCTAGATCCCGTAGTCATTTCTAGCATCCTCCATACTTTAATTCCAAGTACAAATCGAACATGCGGTAATTTTGTGGATTTTTTTGCTTAGTGCTCATAGAATGCATGAGATTTTAGTAGGCACGTGAACCATTAGTCAAAAAACCTACACATGTGGTTAGTTAGTTTGTGAAGATTTCAGGATCCATGACATTCTAGATGAGGCATTAAGGTTTTTCAAAATAATGTCTTCTCATGGAATGCCATGGTTTTAGGATATGCATAGAATAGGTGGTTCAAAACACCATAAAGGCATTTAATAAAATGACATGGCAACTTTAAAGCCAAACTTCAAAACCATTTCTAGCATCCTTCAAGCTTATGCTAAAATGGGAATGTTGAATATGCCCTTGAAAATTTTAAGCAAATAAACCGTAAATTTTTAAAACAAACTCGAAAACCCTCTATAACATCCTTGTAGTTCATGCCAAACTTGGAGCTTTGAAGCTAACTTGTGCATGTTCAACTAGCTTGGAGTCCCTCATTCCCGCTTCATTTACTCATAGGCATGGTTATCGTACCTCATTCTTCTATGATCCTAGTATTTATAGTTTTCCCTTTTTAATGGTATTGAAAAATGAACTAAGGAAGAATAACCTATCGATAAATTAAATGAGATGTAGCACCAAATATCAAATTTACCTATTTTATATGTAACTAGAAAGGCTACTTTAAATATAAACACAACTCTTGAATCACCTCCTGATATGTTTAGAAAACTTAGATAACAATACTATATAACTAAATCCACCCAGTTGATTCATTGATCTTGAATTTTTAGTTTAAACCTACCACTTGAGCACCTTACAAAAAGTATATAAAACCCATTTTTTAATGACACACAAAACACCCCTCTATACCCCGTAATGGGAAAGTTAATATCTCACCATGTTCCTCATCATGTGGAGTGTCATATAGAACCCTAGAATGACTTCAGACGATCATTTGATTGTTTAACGTCATGCGTCTAGGAGCCTAGTTAACCATGTTGCAGCTTTGGAATAGTTGCTAAAAGTTGAAAATGTAATTTAATTTTGTCTCACGATTTAGGCAACGTGTTAAGAAATGGAATTCTTCTTCTGAATACCTCTAGCATTTCTCTTTGATAATTGTAACCAGCCTTTAGTTTCAATAAAATCACTTTGTGAGTTATAATTGCAAGTGTGTTTTGGAGGCCTCTGATCATTCTGTAACAAGAGAAAACTGACGTAATTATGATAAGTAGCTCCAGAAAGGTAGTCATCGTTTGAACCCTACTTTCCAATTTTTAGTTTCATCAAATTTGAGGGGTTTCCTATATATATTTTATTAGGTGTTAATTGAAACATAATGTGTTTGATTCTTGTTCATTGGTTTTTGAACACATATTTATAGCTACATTAACCAATTCGAACGTTTTTGTATACTTGTATCAAAAATGGGAAAATTGCCATGGGACCTTCTTCTAGTCAAATAACTATTGAGTTTTTGGATGAGGATTTAATTAACCAATTACATTAAAATATTACATCAAACATTAAAGAAAACATTTGAACATGCAATAAATAAATAACACACAGTGACATGGATTTATGTGGGGAATCCCCGAGGGGTAAAAACCACGGTGAATGAGATTATTTTATTAATCTGAGAAACATGATTTATAGTTCAGAGTCTCCCGCCTCAATTTTTTCCAACAATCTACCTTGTGAATTAAATGATCAATGCCAAATGTGATCATATTTATTTGACCCCACGGGTCACGAACCATTAAGTGACGGGTTATAACTTTATAAAAAGAACCTCGATTCAAAATATTAATTAAGTAATAATATACTAAACATAAACAACATAGTTTATATTAAATAATTAAGAATATAAATATTCTGAATTATTTAATTATAAACTAAGGTTTATAATAACACTTAATATTACATTCTAACCCTCCCCCTTAATATTAAGTGGGGAACATATGCCAACATTACCTGTTTATACAACATGATTTACAAATCCATAAACCATAGTGAAGGTTTAGGCTAGCATATCACATTTGAAGGATTTATACACCTTCATCATGCTCATCTTACCTTTTAGTACAAAAGGATTTGGAATCCATAAATCAGTAGTGAATGATTTAGGCTAAGCATGATTTATGAGACTACAACTCATAGTTTCTCATGGAAAAAATCTCAACAAGCATCTCTAGGAGACTTTTATAACACAAGGAGCTCCTTTACAATAGATGTAATACATTGGACTGTACATTATAAAATTAGAGTGACAAGTTTACAAAGATTATAAAAAATATATTTTTACAATTTTTTACAATGGAGCAGAAGTATAGAAGGAGAAGGAGATAACAACTGCCATGACCATTAGGAGGTGTACATTTCCATGCACACTCCCCCTCAATGGAAAATCTGAAAGGTCAAATATTACAACAAAACTTTCAAAACTTTACACCACACAATGGCTTTGTAAACATATTTGCAACTTGATCTTCAGTCAGGCAGTGCTGGAGATCTATATCACCGTAGAGAACCTTCTCTTGGATAAAATTCATATGAACCTCTATATGCTTCATTCTTTGATGTTGAACTAGATTCTTAGCAAGAGCAATGCAACTATGGCTATCACATAGAAGATGAGTACTTCCTTTAGCTTCCATGTGTATCTCTTCCAATAGCCACTTTAGCCACATGGATTCTTTCACTACTTCAATCGCACTTCTATACTCTTCCTCAATAGAAGAGATGAAGACTATTGGCTACTTTTTACTACTCCAAGTAATGACACACACACACACACACACACACACACCAAACTTGAACACATATATCCACATTTGTATATTTTCTATCTATAACATCACCAACATGGTCAGAATCACAATATCCATATAATCATTATCCAAATAGAATAATATAATCATTATTGATTTCAATTTTAACCATCTATAAATCTTACATTGATAGGTTAAAAACACAAGTTGTATAACAACTTAAATAACAATATGCTTAACAACTAACCATGTTATATTACAAAATATGTTGAAAAACAATTTCAACATATTAATCTTATAAAATATATATTAAATGCAATCAGTATCGAATGTCTCCAATACAAACACAAAGGCATCCCCAAGTGTCATTTGATATGCATATAATAATATTTTTAGTAATCAAATACTAATTTAGAATTTATAAATATTTTGTCAACAACATATATATCTCCATTATCTATTTTAAGCCTTTTAAATTTAGTGATAAGAGTGATAGATAGCACATCTGAAAGGATAGGACCAAATCATGCAAGAATAATACATATTGAAAGTAACAACATACATTGAACTTATTTAGGGATAGAATTTTTAAATTTCCTTTTAACATTATTATGGATAAATTCCATGGATTATGTAGGATTTTGTTTCAAAGATAACAAAGGAAGGGTTTTGGTGAAATGCTTACCTACATAAGCAACCTTCACATATTTTATGAGAGATATGTGGCAAACCAGATACCAAGATTAAGTTGAGACATGTCATACATGACTCCTAAAAATGACATAACCTATTCTTTCATGCTATAATTGAATATTACTTATATTTTTTAGTAGACAACCGAGAAGTAGAAGAAGAAACCTTTTAAACATTGATTATAATTACATTCTTTTAAATGCCTTCAACTATAGTGATATCTATTTCCCAATTCTTGATGTGAAGAAGGAATTCATCTTTCATGATCTACAATATAATGGACATTACTTCATGCACCTTCTGAGTTGAAATGCAGATTAAGAAAGTCTGAAATTGCTTGTTTTAATGGTAGGAAGCTAACTTTGTACATTGTTAATGATCGTCCAGAGTTTATGAGCCATGAATTTTGCCTTCAATCTTATCTTCTAGATGTTTTAATTAGTTCCATGGAATGATCGCCTGTGATAAATCAATTGTAGAATGATCTTGATCCCAGTTTGATTACTTAAACATTTAGAATTGATATGAGAATTACTAAATCTCTCATGGACTGTTGATTTGAATAAAATCCCAATAATCGTTGTTCAAATGAATGCAAATTTCGTATTACGACGGGTTTTCCATATTCATGCTGAGATTTTAACCTGTAAAACAATTTTTGCTAGACATGCAACTGATTACCTTTTCATCTTCCTTCATGGGAGTCGTCATCAATTCATAGAAATCTAATTTATATTTTTTTATAATCGCATACCTTGCATGAAATTGACTTACTAGATTATCGTATAAGCCTCACTGCAGAATTTCCTAATTCCCGATGTGAAGATAGGAATTCATCTTGCATCAAATCCAAAATATACATGGACAATTTCCTCCACTAAATCAATATTAGATAGGAAATAATAATTTAATGATCTAATTATATATATATATATATATATATATATATATATACTATATATATATATATATATAGTATTCTAGGCATATCTAAAAAATGTTGGATCTTAGCCCCATGGTGGATTTTGATTTAGATCGATTAGCTGGGGGCCGAGATGGGTTTGATCAACTCAAGTGAGCTCACCTTTTCTCAAGAATGGGTCTACGAGCTATAGTTGACCATCTTAATGTTTTATACTTCAATGCAACCGATACATTACTTTCCAACTAGCTAACTAACCTCACATGCAATGGAGTCTAACCTATATTCCACTAAGTCACCGCCACTGAGGAAATCACATTGAGGCCACGAGCCACATCACCGAGTTCATTACCGAGACAAAGGGATCTCAAAAAAAACAATGCCAAATGTGACTAAAGTCCACGATTCAAATCTACTCTGCCATCACCGTGGATTATAATGCCTTATGCCACGTCCATCTTCTATGTAATGTGGGAATAAAGTCCCTAGGCCAACTAAAAAACTATAATTGGTGGCCAAATATCCTTGGACAATTTTACAGTTGGAGGGCACGGGTGGTCAGCCAGCAGTAGGAAATAGTTAAACACATAGGGCTCGATGCATTTTGTGAGTGGTTAAGCGAGATGAAGGTTTGTAACGTGGTTTTAGATAAGTGACCCTTTGTTTAAGCTCTATGCATAGGTAGGTCACACACAACATATAATAAGGGGTATAGGTTTATATTATAGTTTCAAGCTATATTTTAAATACTAAAGCCGCTATAGACAAGATTTAGACTATAGTATAGTCATATAGGTTTTAAACTATACTTTTTAGATTTCAGATTTAAACATTAGTATTAATTTCATTTATATAAATGCTATAGTTTTAAGATTTTAATACAACCCTTATTAATTAAAAGGGGTCATTTAGACATAGATAATATTGATTTTGAATAACTATAGTTGAAAGAATTAATTAACATTAGTACCATGGGGTCACACCAGGACACCAGGCGAGCAAGAGAATAAAACTTGAGCCAATAGGAAAAATTGATTTCCTATATTCATGGATTTTTGAATCTCTTGTGTCTTTGATTTTAACCCAAGTTTTTTATTTTCACCTACACACACTTTAGAAACTATATATAAATAATAAAATATTTCAACCAAAATTCACCCTTACCTTTTATTTGTAGGTCTTGAGTAAGATTTCATCAATCACTATGTGTAAAAACTTTGAAATATTTGTTTTGACCTATGTAACATCTCGAGGGAAGGAGGGAGGGAGGGTTATATTTGATGTGAATCCAGCTGCAAGAGGTTGAAATACCTCCAAAAACACACATAAACACCTTTGCAAATAAAACCAGGAGTTTCACAATAGCTTACTTCTCATTCTAGAATTCACACTGATCTATTACATCATTACAATTCTCCTTTTATTTCAAGACTACTCTACTGCTAAAAAAAACCCTAAAATGCCAAAAAAACCCTAAAATGCAAAACAACTCGGATTGACCCCAAAATTTGCGTGCCAAATATGCATTCATAAATTAGGGCTCACGCAAAATTTGGACTTATTCTAACAAGCACAACAAAAGTTATTAAAGTTCTAAGACCTAGTCAAAAGCAAGAAAAAACATTCGGAGCCAATTTTAGGCCACTAGATGAAGGAATCCGAGCCCGAAAACGTGCCAAAATGAAACAACCTTGCAAGAAAAGTTGTCCCCAGCATAGTACTAATGTATATCTACCACCCTGTAAAATTTCAGGACGATCCAATGGTCGGATCAAAAGTTATGGCCTCTGCAAGTTATGCTCCCGCATCATTCTCCCCTGGTTGAAAAGAATTCAGCTCCTGCAAATTCTGTTGACGGAACTCATCTAATTTTGCACTATCAATTTTCCTCAGCTCCCACTCAGGAATCCAAGTATTTTCTTCTTGTTGCAAACCTTCCCACTGTACCAAATATCTGTTGTAGCTCCCATGTCTAGTAGTGATTGTCTTTTGGTCCAAGACACGCATTACCCTTTCCTTTTTCTTCTTCGGCATCTGTCTGCTTCCAGTTTATTTCTTCCTCCTCTTCAAAATTTTGATCATGACCTGGAAACTTATATAATTCAGAAACATTAAAAACTGGTGAGATAGCAAAGTTTTCAGGTAGCTCCACCTTGTAGGCATTATCACTCATTTTCTTCAGAATCCTACACGGCCCAATCTTCTTATACTTGAGTTTATTATATGTTCCTTTTGGAAACCTCTCCTTTCTAAGATGAACCATCACCATATATCCTTCTTCAAATACACTTACTCTCCTACTGGCATCTGCAGCTGATTTATATTGTGCATTACTCACTTTCAGATTTTCCCTCACTTCATCTTGTAGCTGTAGAATGTGTTCTGCAAATGCTTCTGCATCATCACTAGTTTCATCTTCACCTGGTAGAACAATTAGATCTAGGACCCCCTTGGGATTCCTACCATAAACAATCTGGAAAGGAGACCTCCCTGTTGACCTATTTATCGAGCTATTATATGCAAACTCAGCTTGTGGTAAAGCTAAGTCCCATTGTTTTGGCTTTTCTCCAACTATACAACGTAGGAGATTTCCCAAGCTTCTATTCACTACTTCAGTTTTCCCATCAGTCTGGGGGTGATATGCACTACTGAACTGTAGTTGTGTCCCCATTTTTCTCCAAATATTCTTCCAAAAGTAACTCAAAAACTTTGTGTTCTGATCTGAAGTGATCGTTCTTGGAATTCCATGCAATCTAACCACTTCTAAAAAAACAAATCTACAATTCTAAAAGCATCATTAGTTTTTTTATAAGAAATGAAATGTGCCATCTTAGAGAATCTATCAACCATAACAAAGATAGAATCATTCCCTCGCTGTGTGTTAGGAAGCCCTAACACAAAATCCATACTCAGATCAACCCATGGCCCTGTAGGGATAGGTAATGGCATATACAACCCAGTATTTTGTGCATGACCCTTAGCCATTTGGCACACTCTACATCTTGCTACAATCCTACTTATGTCCCTCTTTACCTTTGGCCAATAATACTTTTCTACAACAAGAGAAATTGTCTTACTTATACCAAAGTGTCCAGCCAACCCTCCACTATGCAATTCTCTTATAATATTTTCTCTCATTGAACCAACAGGGATGCACAATTGTTTCCCCCTAAACAAATAACCATCCTGCATCAAATAATCAGAAGAACCACTACCTACTGTAGGCTCCTTAAGCTGTCTGACAACATCACCAAAATCTAGATCACCTTCATATAATTCCTTAACTGCCTCAAACCCTAGGACTTCATTTTCCATTGTTGTCAAAAGGGCTACATGCCTACTCAAGGCATCAACAACTTGATTCTGCTTACCAAACTTATGCTTTAAAACAAAAGTATATTCTTGCAAAAATGAAACCCATTTTGCATGCCTACTATTTAGTTTCTTCTGTGTGTTTACATACCTCAAGGCTTCATGGTCAGTGAAGAGTACAAATTCCTTTGCTACCAAGTAATGTCTCCAGTTCCTTAATGCCTGAACAATAGCATAAAATTCCACATCATAAGTAGAATATTTCCTCCTAACTTCATTTAGCTTTTCACTGAAGAATGCCACTGGTCGTCCTTCTTGACTCAACACATCTCCAATCCCAACATGTGAGGCATCACAGTCAACCTCAAAGACCTTGCTAAAATCTGGCAATACCAAAACATGTGCTTCTGACACTTTCTTCTTCAAAATTTCAAAACTACTTTTTGCTTCATCAGTCCATAAAAACTCCCTCCCTTTTGTACACTCTGTTATGGGTGCAACAATGCTACTGAAATTCCTGATGAACTTCCTATAAAAAGTTTCCAATCCATGAAAACTACGAACCTCTGTCACATTCCTTGGAATAGGCCATTCCAAAATTTCCTTTACTTTTTCCTCATCCATCCTCACCCCATCCTCTCATATGACAAACCCCAAAAAACCAAGACTCTTATGAAGAAATCTACACTTGTTTAAGTTTGCATATAGACTCTCTTTACGTAACAAGTCTAGCACCAATTTCATATGTAACAAGTGTTCTTCCACTGTCTTACTGAATATCAAAATATCATCAAAATAGACAACAACAAACTTACCATTGTATTCTCGGAGTACTTTGTTCATCAGCCTCATGAATGTACTGGGTGCATTAGATAGCCCAAATGGCATCACCATCCACTCGTATAATCCATCTTTTGTTTTGAAAGTCATTTTCCATTCATCCCCTTCACGGATTCGGATCTGGTAGTACCCACTCCATAGGTCAATCTTGCTAAAATATCGGGCTCCCACTAGCACATCCATCATATCATCCAATCTTGGAATTGGAAACCGATACTTAATTGTGATCTTATTTATGGCCCTACTGTCTACACACATTCTCCAGTCTCCATCTTTTTTAGGAGTCAATAATGCTGGAGTTGCACATGGACTCATGCTTTCTCTCACTAACCCTTTCTGTATTAGATCTGTCACTTGTCTGTTCAACTCTTCACTCTATGTCGGACTCATCCGATAGGCTGCCTGGTTTGGAAGGGCCGATCCTGGGATCAAATCAATATGGTGTTGAATATCTCGCTTTGGAGGTAACCCATCTGGTAGCTCATCTGGTATGACATCTTTGTATTCTTTTAGTATCTTTTCTGCTGCAATAGGTATATTAAAGTCCGTCTATTCTCCACCTTTTTTGACATCGGTGCATATCAACTTGTCACAGCTCAGATTCAGTTTATCAACCATTACAGTTGAAACCATATTTTCACAACTACCACCATCAATAATAATTTTACATACCTTTCCTCCAGAGGTGCATCTTGTTCGAAATATATTTGTTCGAAGCCATGAATCAGTTCCAGCAACATCACGTTCTTTCTCCTTCCTTGGGACAATCATCGTCCTCCTTATCATGAGGGTTTCACCCAAGTCTGCAGCAACCTCCATTTCTTCTTCCCTTCAG
>JAHRHJ020000414.1:0-74781 GCA_019776745.2 Taxus chinensis
CATCTGATATTCCTTATACTTATCATTACTAGTATCAACTTCTTCCGCCACTTCTTACTGCAATTGTTGTTATGTTCTGGAAATGCTTCTACTCCATAACGGAATTTCCATGAATTGGTTAGCTGCACTGAATCTAACACCCCTTTTGGAGTACTCCAGTAACAATATAAAATGGAGACTTTCTCCTGTGGGACCTATTCCTTAAGCATTTAGGAAACTCAGCTTGTGGTAATGCTAAGTCCTTATTTGGTTTTTTTCCCCAACATGCACCTTAAGGTTTCCCAAACTTCCTATTTACACCTCTATTTCCCATCAGTCGAAGGATGATAGGGCATACCAAACTATATTTTAGTTACCAAACTTCTCCATAATAGCTTCTGATTGTGTGTTTGGAAACTTTTTATTTCGTTTCAATATTGGTTTCAATTTTAGAATTTGTAGACGATTTTTGGGGGTTACTTCATTTGTGCAGTGCGTTGTGGGGATTAAAGTTGTGTTTTCAGGATAGGGAAAACATGGGAAAGCTTTCCAAGAAAGAGAATCTTGATGAGCTGAATCCATAATTGCCAAACTCCAGGAAAAAAAACTTTCCTAAGAGATAATTTGTATCCTTAGAGAGGAAATAGTTCGGTTGGTTAAATCCAAGCCAACCAATCATCTACAACCAAGAAAGAGAATATGTCAAGAGATGCTTTTGCATAGAGAAAACGTTGATGGTTTTTGTTAAATATTTGGAGGAAGAAATATAGACCAAGGATCCTTCTAGGTAAAGCTTGACACAGTGAAATAAAGAAAGACAATGCTCTTCCAAAAAAAGAAGAGGGTGGGGCGAGGGGTACTATGATAGATAGAAGTGCACTATAAGGTGTTCACATTTCATCTTCATATCCTTAGTTTCATACCTTCCTTTGGGTGATTTAAAAAAAATATCTAAGGGAAATGGTTCGAAGCTAATGTGTAAAAGGGGATTTAAAGAAGAGGCCGTGGTAAAAATGGGCAAGTGCTTGCTAACCCAATAAAGGTAGCGGAACACATCAGTTTAGATTTGGGTTTATTTTGGGAAAAGGAAATTGGAGATAAGTTCCACATTATTCCAAAGGAAGTAAAGCTTCCAACACAAAGATTCTAGCCACTAGGATTTGTAGGATCATACATCAAGAGGAAACAACGAAAGGTGGGGAAGGAAAATGTAAACGAGGTGTTGCGGTAATGAATTCCACCTCCTCCCACTTACACTAAAAATATTACTAAGGGAAATAAATCCTAAAGCTGCTTAAACTCTTTCAGTTTGAAAAAATATAGCTTTGGTAGGAAAAACTATGTTAATTTTCCTTGTACATTTTGTGAAGGTTACTAATATTTTGCGCTATTGTTTAGAAGAGAAAAACATAAATAAAGAAGTTAAATGCCTGTATTGAATGATAAGGGAGGTGCTAAAGCCAATGCTCACTATGGTAAGGAGAGAAATGGAAAAAAATTTACTCTCCTAAACAAAGGCCTCATTCCTTAGATAGAGTCGCAGATGGAAAAATAGTAAGACTCCTACAAACAAGGAAATAATTTTTGTTTACCCTGGTAAAAGTAAGGTCATGGAGTTAAGATGTGCTGGTTATTTTCCTTCAACGCAACATTGGAAGTTTTTAAAAAACATGAAAAATAATGCAAAACCAAACAGATGATCTAACTCATGTAGATACTATTTTGGTTACTGAGGAAAAATCCACGTAATTATATGGGTTAAAAACATTCTAAATGTTTGTTTGATTGCAGTAACTGTGATAGTATGAAAACATTTAAGAGCTATATGTCAGGGGATTCCTGATGTTGTGAAAGGATTAGGCCTATGGTAAGATTTCAGCTTTAAATTTTATGAAAAACATCGTAGGGAAAGATTTGAGAGTGATAGCGGTCCATACCATATTGTTCTTCTCAAATCTTGGTTGGAATTACATTGATGACATTGTATGACAGGGATAATGGGAATCATTAGGATGTCTAATTTGAAACTTGTTAGTATATGTTGTAATGTGTGCAAATGTATGGATGCTTATAAGACCCATTCGGGCACTTGTTTGATATTGTAAATAACTGACAAACTTTTGTATCCATGTGTGTTATTTGCACTAATTGTAAGACCTCTCTTGGGAAAATTGGATTTTAGCAACTATCAGATTGTGGTGCAATTCGGGTTTGTAAATTTATTACATAACAAAACTGGTTTGCCAAGTGGCACTAGGTGATCATTTTAACAGATTATGGAAGTTCACCGGTTTGGGTAAGGCATACACTTTGTTATCTATCCTTTTACTGTTAGTGTATGGATAGGAATTGGTAGATTCACATGGATTCAGTGTATTGGACTATAAGCTATTTTTTGTGTTAATAGTCTAATTTACTCTGCAGAGTAATATTTACATTTTTATACTTTCAGATGGACAGTGGGAAATAGCCTAATTATGGGCAGTTAGAGTGATATGGTATATGATCGTGGTTTATGAAAATTATAATTGTTGTAATCAAACATATAAAAAGTGAGTGATAGGTTGAGCATATATTACTTAAATAGAATGGGTGTTATTATATAGTCAACTATTTGTTATGGCTTATAGTGGGTTTGACAGTTTGCCAGTTGTTGGAGAGTTGATCAGGGTTGCAACATTTCAGTTGACCACTAGCTTTAATTGGTGTATATCTTATCAGTTAGTGATGATACTAACCAACTATTGCATTTTATTAACATCATAATGTTATTTCCGTCTTGATTTGTTTTGGTAATGACAGAAAGAGATATAGGATGTGGTTGGGTTGATAAACAACTTTGAGGGACAAAACCCTTCTCAATGGGGAGGAATGATCAGGGGATCAATTTCAGTTTCCAAAAGTTCCTTAAAATTCCCTAAAATCCATGTGATCGAGCATTAGATACTTCAGAGATCTTATGATGACATAAGAAGTGGAAAATAAACAATCTAAGATCAAGATGGGTCCGTTAAAGTTCGGCAAACATATAACTTGTAATTTATGGGATTTTTTGTGAGTTCTAGAAGCTTGTAAGAGACAAAGAATGATTTTGTGTTCATAGAAACACATATGTGTTTTAGGTTCGTGAATTCCTGATCCTAGGAAAATCTAACATGATCGTGTTTCATTCATTTTCGAGGTTTTGTCCACTTTGTGGCCCCCCAACTTGGTGTACTTACCCACTAATGTAGCCAGACTTTAAACACACTTAATACATTGCAAATACCTTGAACTCAAAGAAAATAAATTCTATTATTCGTTATTGAATAATGAAATACAACATGTCATAAATAATAAAACAACCCCCAACTCGAGTTGCATGCAAACTATAACTAACTTCAATTAAATTTAGTTTAGGTGGAAAAATTTACTATTTTTAGCAGTTTACTAGAACATGTTATTCTTAGTAAGTTTGCATGATTATTTGCATGGGCACAAAAATTCCACTTATTTTATACATGCCTAAATTAGAGGAATTTCTAACTTTCTAACCTAATATGCATGGAATATACTAAAAATAACTAATTCCCAAAAATAGTAAAAAACTGAATTGAAACTTAAATCCTAATTTTCGGCCCCCAGATGGTGGATTTCAGGCCCGATTTTTTTTTCAAAAATGTCTCTAACTAGAAAGGTAGGCTAACTGGTGTGTTTGTCTCGTCAAAGCAAGTGGTTTACAAACATGGGTTTAAACGAATACCCGAATCAAAAGTTATGACCATTTTAAGTTTTTGCTAAAACTAATGAATCATTCTCCCCTATTTGAAAAAAAACGCATCTCATGCAAGTTTTCTTCTTCAAATTTCTGCCATGTATTTTTATATAACTTCTTAATCTCCCACTTTTTGACCCATGTATTTTCCTCTTGTTCCAATCTTTCCAATGTACCAAATATTTACTGTATTGTCCTTGTCGCGTGTTCACGGTTTTCATGTCTAAAATCTAATCTACTACTTCTTTCTTTTTCACTAGAACTTGCTACCTCCAATATACTACTTCTTCAATAACATCCCCTTCTTCACTATCTCCATGAAAATAATATAAATCTGAAACATTAAATACTGGAGAAATATCAAAATTTCCTGGAAATTCTACCTCATATGCATTATCATTTATCTTTTTCACAATATTGCATGGACCAATCTTCTTCTACTTAAGATTGTTGTAGGTTCCTTTTGGAAACATTTCTTTTTGAAGGTATACCATAAAAAAATCACCCACTATAAACACCATGCTCCTTCTATGGACATCTGCTATTTCCTTATACTTATCATTACTATTATGCAACTTCTTCCGCACTTCTTCCTGCAATTGTTGTATATGTTCTGGAAATGCTTCTACATCATCACTGAATTTTCCATCAATTGGTAGCTGCACTGAATCTAACACCCCTTTTGGATTACTCCAGTACACAATATAAAATGGAGACTTTCCTTTGGACCTATTTACATTTTGGGGCTTACTTCATTTGTGCAGTGCCGTTGTGTGGAATTAAAGTTGTGTTTGCAGGAATAGGGAAAACATGGGAAAGCTTTCCAAGAAAGAGAATCTTGATGAGCTTGAATCCATTAATTGCCAACTCCAGGAAAAAAAACTTTCCTAAGAGCTAATTTGTATTCCTTAGAAGAGGAAATAGTGCGGTTAAAATCCGAGCCAAAATCATCTACAACCAAGAAAGAAGAATATGTCAATGAGATGCTTGCATAGAGAAATAAGTTGATGGTTTTTGTTAAATATTTGTAGGAAGAAATACAGACCAAGGATGCCTTCTTAGTAAAGCTGCAACAAGGTGAAATAAAGAAAGAAATGTCTTCCAAAAAAAATGCAGGTCCTATGATAGAATGCACTATAAGTTGTTCACATTTTCATTCTTCATCTCCTTTAGTTTCATACATTCCTTTGGGTGAATTTAAAAAACATACTAAGGGAATTGGTTCTAAGCTACTGTGTAAAATGGGATTTAACAGAAGAGGCCTTGGTAAAAATGGGCAAGGTGATGCTAACCCAATACAGGTAGAGGAACAACCTCAGTTTGTAGGTTTGGGTTATTCTAGTGGGAAAATGGAAATTGGAGATAATTCCAAATTATCCAAAGGAAGTAAAGCTTCCAACAACAAAGATTCTATGCCACTAGATTTGTAGGATTCCTCCATCAAGAGGAACAACGAAAGGTGTAAGAAAACATGTAAACGAGGTAATGAAATTCCACCTCCTCCCACTTACACTAAAAATATTACTAAGGGGAAATTGAATCCTAAAGCTTCTTAAAAACTCTTTCAGTTTGAAAAATATAGCTTTGGTAGGAAAAACTATGCTTTTCCTTGCACATTTTGTGAAGGTACTAATAATTTTGCAGCATATTGTTGGAAGAGGAAAAACATAATAAAGAAGTTAATGCCTTTATTGAATGATAAGGGAGGTGCTAAAGACCAATCTCACTATGGTAAGGAGAGAAATGGAAAAAAAGTTACCTCTCCTAAACAGAGGAATCATTCTCTTAGACAGAGCTCAGCAGATGGAAAAATGGGTAAGACTCCTACAAACAAGGAAAATAAATTTTGTTCCCATTGTAAAAGTAATGGTCATGATGTTAAGATGTGCTGGTATTTTCCTTCAATGCAACATTGGAAAGTTTTTAAAAATGAAAATAATGTCAAACCAACAGATGATCTAACTCATGTAGATGCTCATTTTGGTACTGAGGAAAAATCCAAGTAATTATATGGGTAAAACATTCCTCAATTTTATGTTTGCATTGCAAGTAACTGTTGATAGTATGCAAACATTTTCAGAGCTATATTTTAGGGATTCCTGATGTTTGATGAAAGGATTTATTCCTATGTTAATATTCAGCTTTAAAATTTTTATGGAAACATCCGTAGGGAAGATTTGAGTGATAGGTTCATCATACTCATATTGTCTTCTCAAATCTTTGGTTGGAAATTACATTGATGACATCTGTATGTAGGGATATGGGAATCATCAGGATGTCTAATTTTGAAACTTGTAGATTTATAATGTTGTCATTTGTGCAAATTTATGGATGCTTATAAGACCCATTCGGGCACTTGTTTGATATTGTAATAAATTGACAAACTTTTTGTATCCATGTGTGTTATTTGCACTAATTTTTAAGACCCTCATTATTGGGAAAATTTGATTTTAGCAACTATCAGATGTGGTTGCAATTAGGGTGTAAATTTATTACACTAACAAACTGGTTTGCAAAGTGGCACTAGGTGATCATTTTACAGATTATGGAAGTTCACCGGTTTGGGTAAGCATACAATTTGTTATCTATCCTTTTACTGTTTAGTGTATGGATAGAATTGGCAGATTCACATGGATTCAGTTTATTGACTATAGCTATTTTTTGGTGTTAATAGTCTAATTTACTCTGCAGAGTGAATATTTGCATTTTTTATAGTTTCAGATGGACAGTGGGCACTAGCCTAATTATGGGCAGTTTAGATGTCTGGTATATTGATATGTGTTTATGAAATTATAATTTTTGTAATCAAACGTATCAAAAAGTGATAGTTGAGCACTATATTTACTTAATAGAATGGGTGTTATTATCTAGTCAACTATTTTTTATGGAATTATAGTGGGTTTGACAGTTGACAGTTGTGTGCAGAGTTGATAGGGTTGCAACATTTCAGTTGACCACTAGCTTAATTGGGTGTTATTATCTTATCAGTTATGTGATTAGCTAACCAACTATTTACATTTTATTAACATATAATGTTATTTCATGTTCTTGTATGTGTTTTGTGTAATGCAGGAAGAGATATCAGGATTTGTGGGTTGATAAACAACTTTTTGAGGACAAAAAGCCTTCTCAATGGGGAGGAATGATCAGGGGATCAATTTCAGTGTCAAATGTTCCCTAAAATTCCCTAAATCATGATAGAGCATTAGATCCTTCAGAGATCTTTCTGATGACCATAAGAACGTGGAAAATAAACACTCTAAGATCAAGATGGGTCCAGTTAAAGTTCGGTCAACAGGAAGGTCAATGTGGGTCAACAAGTCCATGGTGATGTGTACGTGTGCACAATTGGCCAACTGGCTCAGTCAGCAATGGAAAAGTGGCAAAAGGTGAAAAATTATGTTTGGGCACCTCCGGTCTTTGACGGTCATATGGTAAAAGGTTGGCTACGGAGTCCGTAGCCGGTGGGTCCCACTTTTGTATCAAAGGGGGACCCTATCACCGTGAGGATGATTATATCATCGCCAACGTGGTGGGTCCTCAAGCCACCACATGGCTTGCCACCACTTTTCCATATTTCATTATTGGAATGTCACATTATATTACTTGGGTTGAATTTCATTTGTTTACCTTAGTAATGATTTGGCATATTAACTTCCATGTCATTTTCTATGTTTGGCAATGCTCGAGACTATCCCCAACGGTTCAAAATTACCCCTTATAACATGGAGATCAACTTTCATATTTATCACAACAACCTATAAGAATTTGCGATATCCCATTGAACATGGACAATTAACCTTACCTTGGGGGATTTCCTTATCCATACAATGAGCTAACTGATATCAACTCAGTTCTTAGCCAATACGACCACCATCGGATGGGTTTACAAGCCCCATTCAAACCTCACAGTGAACCAACAGAATACACAACTCGACAGTCAATATAAACAACTCGGTGGCAATTCAACCAAACCAAAGCTAGCCAAACTACCTTATCACCACAACTCGGAGGGCGGTTCAACATTCAACAATGCACATGCCACATCATATGTGGCGAGCTCACAGTGAGCTGATCATAATTATAATGGAGGGAGAAATGCTAGATGTGGGTATTTCCATGAGTAGATAGGTATAAAATGCTTATATTTAAACTTGTCAACTCCTCCTCCCATTTTGGATGTGGGATATATCCCAAACCTTGCAAACCAGTCGCCAAGGGAGATGGAGGGGGATTTGACCCCAGAACCAATTAGTTCAAAAACTAATGCCTTGTTGTTCTACTAAAGAGGCTCGTCGAGCTAATTAAAGGGCTCACTGGTATTTGAACAAGAACAAGAAATCGAATGTGTAGACTGTACAAAGGTAGAAAGTGTATAACTTGCAATTTATGGGATTTTTGTGAGTTATGGAAGCTTGTGAGAGACACAGAAGGAACTAGAAGCATTGATATGAAGGATTAATTTTCCATTTTCGTTGTAATTTCATTCATCGTGTCTTTTTACAACTATTTAATTAATGGAACGATCATATAATGACCATGGTATGTAGGCCAAGTTTACCAAACCCCGTAAACATATTGTTGTTCGTGTCTTCTCTGATATTAATGCTTCAACTCTCTTTTATTACAAAATAAAATATTATATTTATTTTAATTTCCTTTTAAAGAAGTTTAATTTTTAAAATTTATCCAATCTCATTTTGGAATACGAACAATCGAAGACAAATTAGTTCAATCTCAATAATTCTGCATTAAAATGAGACATTTAATGGATTTTGAAAGACTTAAATAAATCTGTATTTTGAAAACTAGATGCACACAAAGAATTTTTAAGTCGGTTCAAGTTGCATTTTTAATTTTTGAATCACGCAACACAATGTTCATCAACCTCATAAAAGTGCTAGGTGAATTAGATAACCTGAATGGCATCACCAACCACTCATATAATCCATCCCCTTTCTTGAATGTTGTTTTCCACTCATCTCCTTCTCTGATCCGAATCTGATGATAACCACATTGAAAATCAATCTTGGTTAAATACCTAGATCCAGAAAGCACATCCATCATATTATCAAGGGGAGGTGTTGGGAACCTACACTTGATTGTAATTTTATTGATTTATTTTCTATCCATGCACATTATCCATGTTCCATCCTTCTTTGGAGTCAATAAAGCTAGAGTTTCATATGGACTCATGCTCTCCCTTACTACAACCTTTCTCATGAGCTTTGTCACTTGCTTATTCAATTTTGCATGCAATGTCGGGCTCATCCTATAAGTTGTTCTATTTTGGGAGTTAAGACCCTAGGATCAAATATTTATGGTGTTAAATATCACTTTTGGGTGGTAACCTATCTGGTAGCTCATCAGGAATAACATCAGAAAATTCTTCTATTAATTTTTGTCTCTAATGGTATTTGTGTATTTGCAGATTCATCTTTATTTGAGACCAGTCCATAACAAAAACTTGTTTCCTTTTCCTCCTTCACAAATTATTTTTCAAAAAGAATATTTTTAGCCTTCCCCTCTTTCTTAAGAGGTAGCAAAACTATTTTTGTGCCATCCTTCCAAAAGTATAAGTATTCTTTCCCCTATCAAGAATTACTTTTCTATCAAATTGTCATGGTCTGCATAGCAGCATATGACATGCATCCATAGGGATAACATCACAACAAATCTCATCCTTATAACTTTTTCCAATATATAAATATATTAAACATCTCTTATCAATAGTAAATTCATTATCCTTCTTAAACCATGCAATACGGTAAGGATTAGGATTCCTCTCACAATGCAGGCCTAGTTTCTCAACATCTCATTTGAAACCATATTCTCACAACTACCACCATAAATAATAACATTACATACCTTTCCTCCTAAAGTGCATCTTGTTGTGAAAATATTTGTACATAGCCATGCATCCCCCTTGACCTCATTTCTTGGAGAAATCATCTTCCTTTTCATCATAATATTTTCTCCCACATCTGGTGGGATTTCTAGGTCTTCTTCTTCTTCTTGTTCATCTTCAGCAATATTTAATCTTGTATGATATTCTTGCCTCTTGTCATGTGTATGATAATGTGGGCATTCAAATTCCCTATGCCCCTCTTCACCACATCTGTAGCAAACAAATAGTCTTCGTGGAGCCTCCCATCCTCTACTGCCAGCATATCCTCGGCCCCAAGGAAATACTCTACATCTTTTTTGATTTAGGAGATATTTTCTTATATCTTCTTCCATTTCCACTTCACAAGGTTGTTCTCATCTACCTTTACTGAAACCATCTCATCCCTGAAAGGAGAATGATTCCCCCCTATTCATACTAGATGATCTCCTAAAACTTTTTTGCTTTTATTTTTCTTCGTCCTTTAAAGCTAGTTGATAGGCATCCTCCATGCTCTTGATCTTGTGCATGCGTAGCTCATCTTGAATAGAAAATGTTAATCCATTTACATATCTTACAACCATTTATTCCTCAATTTCTTCATGCTCTACACAAATGGACAACTTGTAAAACTCATCTCTATATTCTTCCATGGTTTGTAAGTTTTGTCTAAGATCTTGAAACCTCATGTACAGGGTTTGTGCATAATCCACAGGGAGAAAATTGTATTTTATCTTCTTCTCCATCTTACTACAGGTCCTAATTCTTTCTTTCCCCTTTCTTGACCGCTCTTTTTGTAGGTGATCCCGCCATAACATAACATGACCTTTTAATTTTGTGCATGCAAATTTTACCTTCTTTTCCTTTAACATAGCCTTCCACTCCAAATATTTTCCCATGCTATTCAACCAATCTATCAGCTCCTCTTGTTTTAGGCTACCTCCATATTCTGAAACATCAACTTTTATCCCATCATTATTTCCTTCTAATTCTCGAAGTATCCTTTTTTCAAAAGCTAAGGGTGGTCCTTGTGTTTCCTCCTCTTCACAAACTTCTTCTTCATTTGTTTCATCTCCACCTTGATTTCCTCTATGGGATAAAATTGTAGCAATCTCAACAACTTGCCTCTACAAATCTTGCATGTTTATATTCATCTAGGCAATAACACCTCCTCTTCCTCTTCCTCTTCCTACCATTTTTTATTCTCCACCAAGACTTGAAATTTCTCTGATACCACATAATGTAGCCAAACTTTAAACACACACTCAGAACATTGCAAATACCTTGAAATCAAAGAAAATAAATTCTCTTGTACATTATTAAATAATGAAATAAAATGCGTCATAAATAAGAAAACAACCCCAACTCAATTTTCCATGCAAAATCTTACTAACTTCAATTAAATCTACTATAGGTGGCAAAATTTACTATTTTTAGCAATTTACTAGAACCTATTATTCTTAGTAAATTGGCATGCTTATTCGCATGGGCACAAAAATTACCTCATATTTTCTCCATGTCTCAATTATAGGAATTTACAAATTTCTAACCTACTATGCATGCAAGAGAATAAAATTAACTAATGCCCAAAAATAGGAAAAAACCAGATTGAAACTTAAATCCTAATTTTTAGCCCCCAGATGGTGGATTTGGGGCCTGAAAATTTGTCTAAAAAGGCTCCTACTTGTAGGATGGGTTGACTGGCGTGTTCATCTTGTCAAAACAAGTGGTTTCAAACAAAAAAATGGGCTCAAATGGAAACCCGAATCAAAAGTTATGACTGTTTCAAGTTTTTGCTAAAACTAGTGCATCAATCACTACTACTTATGGCATCCACGTCTTCCATTTATCAGTCTTTCTTGTACGTACTTCTCATTATTTTCCACTCATGCTTGGGTAGTCTTGGCTTGACTACATTGGGGGCACTTTAGATCCTATTCACACTAGTATCACATTTCCCATGCCCTTAGGTTGTGTTTCTATTTGTAATGATTCATTTCTTGGTTATACTAAAAATCTCACATGCTTGTATGTACACGATTGTCCGCATTTACATTTCATTGATAAATAATATGTAATGGGCATGTAAATTTCACACCGTAATGGCTCTTTATATGATCAACCCCACACTATTACGTATCAAGTTTCAGACCCATACAAATTGGATTTGATCCTAATAATGAAGATATTCTAGATGATTTTACTTGATTCTTATATGTACATCATACAATTGGGGGAATCATGATTATCCTCCCCCCTCCTAGCATCATCAGGTGTCTATCATTTCTACTCCTACACTTTGTGCTTCATGAGTCATGTTTCTAAGAAATATTACACAACTTGATACACATCTTGTAATGTCAATAGCCTATGATGCCATCTAGTTCCACGGTTCATACTCGACTATTGAGGGTCTAAATCTGAAATGAACCTCACATCATTCACACTTCACACTCTATGCTTCATGCTCTACCTTTCTAGCATACATTTTCAAATTAATTACCCTATGATGGACTCTAGTTCCATGGTTCATACTCAATTGCTGAGGGTCTAAATATGAAATGAACCTCACCACATTCATCTTCTACGATCTATGCTTCATGACATATCTGTCTAGTGCACACTGTCCAACCATTTCCTGATGACACACTCTTGTTATATGGTTCATTCTTGATTGTTGAGGGGTCTTTTATAAATGAACATCATAACATACTCAACCAAATTTTCTAGGGGGCACGGTGCCCCTATGAAATTCACATTGCATACCATTACATTACATTTATACACAACATATTACATATCTTGGTCACATTTTCTATTGATTTCTCATTCTTACATGTACACCTTATTTCCCATGCTAGACGAATACTTAGGATGTCAATATCTTTTCTATATACACATGTGTGTTCACTTGTTCTTTAACTTTGAATGCAGACTTACTCCATGTTCTTACACATAACAATGATGCTTGGCATTGTACCCTTTTTCAGTCCCACCGAGCCTCCTGGGGGAATCTACCATTACTACATTTAATACACATCACAAGTGTTTCTGTTTCATTATTTACTACCTTTACTATCTATAAAATCATTTCCATTGGTATATACATGCTTTGAAATAATCTTTGAATTTCTAATATGCTAACGGGTGCTTCATGTGCAGAATTTTGTTTTGAGGAACTATATGACACCATGATTGTTTGCTACATTTTGCTTGATATTGTTTGATATTGTACACCATTATTTGTAGGATATGTCATATGTCTTTTTTGAATAATGTTTGTATTATTTTGGCCACTTCATCCTTGATTGTCTTGTGACATTGTGAGTGATGTCCCACGTTTGAAACTCAATTTTCATGGTCTATCTTCTATGCATGATTACTTATTACATTTTTTCTATTGTATGCTTGTTATGTTTTCTAGTAACACATCTATCTATCCACTTTGTTTGAATGTGCCTTGGTTTCTACCATGCACATTCCCTACCCCCTGTAGGTATCAACATCAATTCAACATCAGCTCCTCTCTTTGGGATACATATTCCTACAATTTTTGCATGCACCCCAAATGAGGGGGGCATACATTGGGTGAAAAAGTCACCCCATATAGTAGCTCAAAGCTATAACATAGTACAATATAGAAGATAATTAGAATAGGAACACAGTTACAAAATGACCCAGAATCTGACTTTGGTCCTCAACACAACACATACATCAGCGCTAAGATACATACACTAGTACTAGGGCACTCTTGACCTCTCCTCGGTGTTAATGTCTGGGAAAAGATACAATCGGTTTCTCAGATCAACATAGTTCACATTAGTTTACAGAGTAATTTTCACAATACATGCATAGTCCTACAACAAGCAGAATACATTCTATCTCCATTTTCAATCACAACAAACAATACATTCAGAATAAATCAAGGACAACATGAACAAAATAGGGGCACACCATCTGCAGTGGTGTTTATCAGGTAGATTCATGGAAGGAGAGTAACACTAGACCTCTCTCCCCAATACTTACTCTTTGACATGAGATCACGCAAAAAACTCACATTTGGCATGAGATCGCTCAAAAAACTCGCACTTGGCATGAGATCACCCAAAAAACTTGCTCTTGGCATGAGATCACCAAAACAACTCACTCTTGGCATGAGATCGCCCAAAAAAATCACTCTTCATAGCATTATAGGACACTTTTCTATCCCTTTACACTCTTTTACATCAAGTGCACACTTTCCTTTTACATCTTTTACATGTACAATTTTTTCTTTGATATATCATATACATGAATTTAACTACATTTTTTCTCTTCTTTTTGTAGGTTTGTCCTTACAAGAAGCAACAATAACAAGCACAACAATAGGTATAACATAGTACAACACATATGTTTCACCCCTAGGGTCACTTCTCTTCTTAGTTTTGACGCTTCACTTTTCCACTTAGCACGCATTTCAGTGCACGCTCTAAATGGTTATCAAGTATGCATCTCTTATCTACTTTATGTTATCGAGTATTCACTCCACAATATAAAGTGGGACAAATTTTGACAAAAAATCATGCACTCGGGTACATTTATAGGGAAAGTGCACAAAGATGGGGGCCCAAAAGGGGGTAACAAGGGATTAGTGAAACCTAAAATTCATCAAATTATTCGGCATGCCTATGCTCAAAATTTGACAAAGTGATAAGAATAAGCACCATAGATCTCAGAACCTAGTTTCCAAACTATTAATTTTTTTTAAATGGTTGAGATTAAGAGGCTCAAATGTTGTTCGCACACAAAGTATGTCTATTTTTGTGTAAAAAATATAAGAACCTATTGTGTGTGCGCCACTCCATTTTTTGAGTTGTATAATTTTTTTTTCAAATCCCTTTGGTATTGTACGAGGTCCCACTAAAGTTTCATAATTTTTGGATGAATATATATATATATTTTTAATTTTAAAAAAATTCAAAGTGCACCTATCCCAAAAATGAAATATTTGTGTGTGCACCCTCATACCTTTGACAAAAAGCCATTCTTTAGTTTTTTTTTAGTGTGTGTAGAATGGAGTTTAAAAAAAACCACCTTTTTTTTTTTAATTTGGATGAAAAAATCGTAAATTGTGCACCAAAACATATGCATAGGTTTTTTCAAATAAACAAGGTAGTATTAAAAGAAATTATGGATGAAAGCCTTAAACTAATCAGATTTTAGAAATAATTATATCGTCATCAAGGTAAAAATGAGCTTGACATCGTAGTATAATTTATTTTTAAATATTATGTTTTAATGCATGAGATATTGGGGTGCACATGTGAAATTTTGATGTTTTTATGTCAAACATGGTTTTAATCATGCAATACACAGTCCAAACCTCTGGTTTGGAAATCCAAGCCTTTGGATTGGGTATTCCAAACCCCAACAAGATGAAACGCAAGCACGTTATAATGCACTAGTGTTATAACGTGCTCATGTTCTTGTTTCCAATGCGGAATATGTCCATTTCGGAGGGATAACATGGAAAAACACATAAAAACCATAATGCGAGCGCATTTCGACTTGGTAAACCTGAGCTGTAACGTGACCTAGATTTTCCCTTTTCACATTATAGTGTGACCGAGCCATAACGTAAGCGTATTATGGCCGAAATGGCCAAAAAATGGATTTGTGTCCTCTTTTTGGTCCCCCCATATTTGTGCATACACCCAACCCCTGATTACAAGAAGACTTTACTAATTTTCTTCGAGTTTACATTTGATTAACAATGATTCCTTGAGTTGTTGTATTTATTGCAAAAGGATGAAGAAGGAAATGAAAGGACCATTGCATTTTTTAGTAAATCCTTTACAAGGGTCTGGGTTGAAGTTTACTATCATGGAAAAGCATGACTTTGCTTTGGTAAGAGTAAACTAAGATTTTCAGGCCTTATATCTTGAGCTCTAATATTGTCACCTATGTTTCCCACACTATGGTCAAGGAAATTTTATCAGAAATGGAGGTTTCTAATAAAATATGCCGCTGGGTGAACAAGTTATAAGAATATGATATGGATATTTAGACCAAAAAATTGGTAAGGGGTTTAGGTATTGCAAGATTAATGGTAGAAAGTAGTCTACATGTCATGGAAATAAATGAAGTTGAAGGAGAAAATGAGAGTGTTCAAGATAAAGTAACAAATTCTATATGGTACAAAGATGTTATATTTCACCTCAAAAATTTGGAGTGTCTAGGTCACTTGGATAAAAATAAAAGGAGGACACTCAAATTAAATTCCCAAAAATATGTTATGACAGAGTATGGGTTGGCTTAAAAAAACCCAGAAGGAGTTTTGTTGAGGTGAAAAATAGAGGAAGAAACACCCAATATTATTGATGAATTTTGTGGGGACGTATGTGGAGGACACTTTGCAGGAAGAGTAACTGCTCATAATGATTATAAGAGTAGGTTATTGGTGGCCTACAATTTTTACATATACAACATTATTGGTTAGAAAATTTGAAAAATGCCAAAGGTTTTATGGAAGAATGAAAGTATCTGGTGCTTTTTCCTTTGCAACTAGTATCTATCGAGGCTCCATAAGAATAATGGGGTATGGATTTCATAGGAGAAAAGGTGGATTGCTCAAGTGTAGAGCATAAGTGGATTCTAGTAGCTATAGACTATTTTACTAAATGGGTGGAAGCCACACCTACTAGAAAAGTAACTCATCAAGTAGTGATGGATTTCATCCTAAATAACATCATATGTAGATTTGGAGTGCCAACAAAAAATATGGCTGATAATGATATGAACTTTAGAGCTAAACCTTTTATAAGTATGTGTCAGCAGTATGAAATAAACTTGACTTATTCTTTCGATTATAATCTATAAGGGAATGGTCAAGATGAATCCAGTAACAAAAACATACTCAAGATAAACAAAATAACTTTTGAGGTCAACAAGAAGAAGTGGGGTGAGTCATCGAATCAAGTTTTCCTTATGGGCAGACAATGTTACAACTAAAAGAGTCACTGGAAAGAGTCATTTTGAGATGGTATATGGAATTCAAGTTGTATTTACCTTGCATCTACAACTATCATCATATCAATTTTTACAACAGATTAGGGAAGAAGGGATGATAGACCCATATGAGACAAGAATGAATCTGATATTGGAATTAGATGAAGAGATAAGGGAGTCTTATCAGAGGCACTTAAATTTTAGAGAGATTCTTCAAAAATCTATCAAAAATATTTTTGATAAAAAGGTGACCCTTAGAGCTTTCAGTGTTGAAGATCTGGTATTACTCTGGGATAGTAGGCATGAAACAAAGACAATAAAAGAACACTTCAGATAAACTTGGAAAGTTTTATGTGTATATGGATGGGCCCTTACTCCATTGATATAAGAATTTAGGTGAGCATACATTCTTCCTAAAGGATCTCTTCTAGACGGGGATATGCTTGAATTTCCTATTAGATGACATACACCTAAAACATTTCTTGGGATAGATTTATCCAGACAAGGTATGTATTCCTGTAAAGTGGATACTATTTTTGTTTTTCCCCATGTTTATCCCTTTTGTTGTTATTTTTGTTTCCTTTTTGTTCTCTTTGTCTACAGTGACTATTTGCATTGGTTTTCTTGGATGTCTATTTTTGTTGAAATTTGTCTTTATTTGACCCTAGAAACATTTTTAATTTGACTCCATAGCAATGGATTTTTAGGCACTTGGTCTATTTTTTGTTTTGGGGTTTCTGTGGTTCTTGTGGCACCCATGAGGTTAAATGGTGCCCATCCTTGAGTTAGAGCCTGTGTTAGTGTTTGAAATGATCTCACCCTTGAATATGATGTATGCCTTTACAAATTTTACTCTGATTGGTTTGCTCGTGTATTTAAAATGTGTTCTCAAAAATAGGATTGTGTTGGATACAAACAAGAAATTTTTTGTGAGTCATGTGTTTAGGGTGTGAATCAACATGGAAATTTTTTGTTCGATGGGACTCCATGTAATATTGGTGAGCATACATTCTTCACTATAAATCCTATTTCCTATTAAAAATGGCCCCCTTTGAATTGATCCAGACCTCCTGATATTCTTTTTCTTTGATCTTTTCATGTTTTTGTATGCTTCGTACAGGACTCAAATTTAGTTGTTTTTAAGGAGCACATGTTTTAATTTTGGAGCCAAATGGATTTTAGAAGGTGGTTCTTGTGGCACCCATGGGGGGGTGTCCCTTCAGTGTTTGAATTAATCTCACCCTTAGATCTGGTGTATGAAAATGTTACTATGACTGGTTTTCCCATGTTTTGAAATACTCAAAGATAGAACCATGTTGAAACAAAAGTGAGTCATGTGTTTAGGGTGTGAATCCTCTTTTTTATTGAGGAATGTAATAGTTATGTTGCCCCCATAAATCTTGTGAAAAATGTCCCCTTTTATCCTACTAATAATCTTTTGTGCTTCGTGGGACTCAAATTTACTTAAGGAGGGGAACCAAATGTGAAAAGGTGTCCAATGTCCCTTCAATGCATTGTTGGAAATGCATAAATAATTAAATACTCTCAAGGAGTGAGGAACCACGTGGCTAAGTAAGGTAGCCTAGAAAGGCCGAAAAGTCAAAGAAAAGAGGGAGGGAGGCTTCCACGTGTCACCCAGGCATAGATTCGAAAATAGAGAAGGAGAGAAGACCCAAGGATGCATAGGGTCTCCACGTGTCATGCAAAGTGGCCACCACTGGTGAAAGAACCAAACGAATAGGTAGAGGACTCAGTGTTTGAAAAATTTAATGTGGTTTTGGGTCCCGAGGCATGAAGATTGAAGGTGTGGCTAAATTTAGAGTCAAGGACTCTTTAAATGGAGATAGATAGAGTGGTGGTTCACAAAAATAATGGGCACCATTGATGAAACTAGAGGAATTACAGAGTCATAATCAAAGCCCCGGTAACACAAACATAATATGGGCTAGTGCAGGGTGATATTAACATGCAAACTTCAAGTTTTCAAACATCATGAAAAATCATATAATGAAGATAAAGAAATAGTTTCAGATATAAATAAAAAAAATGGGGTTCTATAGGGGCCCCAACCCATGATGAAGAAAGTTGTATACATGTTTGGAAGTAAGGACAAAAGAAGAGAAACAACGCTCAGTTATCCCTTACTCCTTTGAAATTTCCTCCGAGTAGAGGAAGCTTGTTCAATAGCCTATTCTTCCTCAACATGAATTCATCTAAGACCTATGCAATCTGAATAAACACAACAGACCCTGATAGATCCTGGGACATCCCCATATCCATCAATGACTCAAGGGTCACTCTAGGACTGTTCATGATTTTCTCTAGCTCGATCTTATTTTGATAAGAAGACACCCAGTCCAAAAGATCCAAACCACCCGTGAAGAACGTCATCTTCCCTTTCCCCTTGTGAGGAGTAGAACTATCAAGAGTGGATTGAGGGGGAACGTTTGGAGTGGCTGGAAGAGCAAGAACTACACCCTAGGGACCAGGAAAAATAAGAGATCTTGAGTTGGACTCACCCTTCCATCTCCTTGTGAAGGGTGAGCGTTCTCTTAGAGAAGGGATTGGCTGGGGCCCTAAAAATTCCTACTCCGTCAGAGGAGAATGATGCATTGAATGAGTGGAAGATCGAATAGTGAACCTGCCCCTATTGTTCATGGCAGAATAAATTGTCGCTTTAGAGAGACGAGAAGATAGAGACATTTCTTCTTCTCCATCTGAAATGATAATTGGGGGTTTGGATAGCTTGATTCCCCCTCTTCTTTCCTGAAGATGGTGTTGGTGTGGTGGATGGTTGTAATGGCACAAGTCCTTCTTGACCTTTCTCCAGAGAAATTATTCTCTGCTCAAGTTCATCCATTTTGTGAGAAATGGTAGGCATTGTATCAATGGAAGACTTTTCATACAACACGTAGGACTCCTTGGGAATATCCTTCAGCACAAATTATTCATTACATAAAAAGGGACATTGGTAATTAGTCATCCCTAACATAGAAGGCATCCTTTTGATCTATAATTCTTCAAGTCTTCTAGTAAATTTCTGATGTTCCCACCAAAAAAGATGGAAATACATGGATTGGAAGGCTAAGAAGACAAGATTGATATTGATCAATCTCATGAGGAGTGTAAGTCTGAACTTACCGATAGGTCAAGGGGCCCTCTAGTATCCCCTGGGACTATAATATCAAACAAGAGCTCTGACAAAGGCTTCATCTAGACCATGCAGGTTGAACGATTTGGTTTAAATCTTCTAAAGAAGTCTATTTTAGATTGTTTTCCACAACCACATTCACCATTATGTTGATAAAAGCTCTCTGTAAAAATTATTCACTTTCAAGATAGGAAAAGGAATGCATATTGGTGAGAAAGTAGAATTGAGTTTATAATGAGGATGGTACAGACAGGTTGAGTCGAGTGAAATCATTTGCCATCAGATGAAATAAGATTTTTCTCATCTCACATGAGTAGAATAAAATTGAGAGAAATTGGAATTATGCGACAGAAGGCATTTGATTGATGTGATATAATCCATGGGAAGGAAACTCAATTCTGAGAGGCATGAATGCAGGTATGCATTGCTCGAGGTATATTTTCAAAGATGAAAAGGATTTCTTGTCACATCAAGCCATATGGAACCACCTAGGAATTATTAAAAAGGGGTTTCCTGCATGCCAAGAGGAAAGAAATGATTGAGACAACTGTCAAAAGGCAACAACATGGTGCCCAAATCATATCTGATGAAAGTAAGAAACGTGAATGGCTCACAACTTTTCCACCTGGACAAAAATAGAGAAGAATATTCTCCTTAAAGATTTATGTTTTTGGGGGGGAAAACTGAGGATGAGTGAGTGAGTGAAATTGTATAAATGCAATGAGAATACTCTTGCATTGGGGGGTTAAATTTTCTGAAATATTTTAGAAGAGAAAGGAAAACTGAGAGAAACAATTTTTCCAAGAACTTTTCTGAGAAACCTGTTAATTTATTTGAGCCTTCAAATTAGTCATGTCAAGATGGTTGTAAGTGTATAGCCATTGACAAGCATTGAGACTCTAGATTAACTTTCCCTTGTTGATAAATTTGATGATCCTTGAATTAATTTTGTTAATAATGAGCATTGTTGTATCTTCTATCATGATGAAATAATTTAAAATAGTTATTCATGCTCCCATTACAATCTCATTTTAGAGAACCTTTTACTCACATATAACTTTATGATTCTGGTAGCATTCTAGAAATTACAATTGCACTATTGAGGAGAGCTTTCATTTCATTTGTGTAATAAACAATTTTAAATTCATTATGTCTCCACTTTGTTAAATGTTTTTGTAAGCCTTTGAGTGTATCTTAGGTGTGATAAATTGTGAATCTCTGATGTTTTATTAAGTATTCAACATGATATTTTGTGTTAATCCTTAAAAATTGTGTGAAATCCTGTGCATTCTTGGGCCTTCCATGAGTGTACATCTTCTAGTTGAAGGATCATTGTGATGCTATTTGAGGTGTATTTGTCTTGCACTTGGTAGATCTCCCAACATTTATTTAAAAGTTCCATGAAATCTAATATAATCAACTTTATATTGCTTAATTCCCCAATCAAATACAACCAAAACCAACTAATCATACCAGAATTACCCATGATTTCCTCATTAAATCCAAAATATGCCAAAGAAAGTTGGTTCATACTTGTATTTAGTAGTCTGAGCCTTTGGTTAGGAAGACATCTGCACTGATTAGAAGTGAAACTCATGAGAGTTAGCCTTTGTTGAATTGACCATGTCTTCCCAGAGACGTTTTTTCAATTACCTTACAAAGGAGTATCAAATACTGTTGATACATCCATCCCACTCACAAATACAAACTACAAAACAGGTCCTCTCACCCTGGTTAAAGGAAGAGCCTAAGTAGAGAGGGTAGGTCATACCCTCATCATGGTGCTACCTAACTCCTCCAGAGATTGAGTGAAAATGAGATGATGAGATCCTTCCAGCTACAAAACAAAACAAATCTAGATCCATCATCCTCTAAGAATCCTTTTCATTATGTTGATGTTTCTCGGCCACAAAGGGAGGACTGATTTGGGTACCAACACAATCCTTATTGACTATTACAGGACATCATCCACAGTCTTTGCTAGTGATTGAGTTTACATGAGATAAAATTTGTCCTTAGAATCTAGAAAACCTTTTTAGAATATCCTTTCCTTAAGAAACATTCCATTCTAACTATACTCACCAAATCAATGAATAGGCCATGGAAAACAAGCATTTCTAGGACTGTGAACACTGTTTTTTTAAGACATCAAGGAACTGTCTTAATATTGAAACTTCTTATCCTCATAGCTTCACTTACCTAACTAACCATTCTATGATTCTTTAGGAGGCAACCTACACACCATCACCAACCACTTGTGTGCACAAGTTGTGAAGAAGAGTTCAACATAAGCATCTCTATTTTACAAGTTTCTTAGTTTGGCAAGCATGAAGGTAATTTCAGACTCATAATATTTGAACTTCCCAACACTTTACCAAAGAAACAATGGTGGGTGTCTAACATATTATCCAAGTACCTGTACTAGATACCCATGTCCATTTCTTACCTTATACATCATGCATTTGCACAAAAATATTCCTCAAACACCATGATTGAGTTGAGTTTATTTGGTCTTTAGCGGTAGGAGTATATGATTGATTGAAGTTCACACAAAACATACAAGTAAAATTTCTTCATATATATTTATGTAACCTTAATATCACTTCACATACCATCTATCAAAGAAGGATATTCATCTTGGAACATTCAATATTAGGACTGTATAGTCAAAATCTTGCAAAACAAGGTCAAACCTGTACAAAACAGTCAGACCTTGAAGAAACAAGGATGCCACCATTTTGACCTAAGAGGAGCCTTCTACAACCCTAAGTGGTTGAGATAAACTTGAAAACTTTATTTGGATACAAATAATCTCATTGTCATGCCTATCACTTCAAGAAGGAGGTTTGGAGAGGGAAGAACACTGATAGAAAAATGAATAGAAATTTTTTTGTTCCTTAGCCACTTGACCTTTATTTTTTTTGTAAAATTTTAGTCTTGGAGTTATATTTAAAAATACTCTTATAATTTATTTAAAGAAGGCTTGAATTTTTTTTTTAGTGCTAAAAAGATGGGTCACTATTTTACCCCTTCTCAATTTACCCAGTTTTGGTAAAACTTGAATATATTCAACAATTATTCTTCAAAATTTCATGAAACTTGACCTCAAGCAACTAAAACACCTCCCTATACATTCTCATAGCTTTATTTTCTCATAAATAATCATGTATGGTTCCAAACCAATCTCATTTTTCTAAGCTTCCACTGTTAGTTCTCAAGGGTAGTTTCAGTGAAACTTAAATTTTCCTCTAAAAGAGTTAAAGTAGCCTTGTAGATGCTCATAAATTCTCTAGGAAGTGTTCTTAGGCTCCTACCATGCTTAAATAGGTTTTCATGGCCTAATTTGAGCTCTTACACCTCATTAGGCTCTAGAACTAGGCCTAAATGGGCTAGTTTCAACTGTGACTTGCAACACCTGACCTGATGATCACCCTAGAAGCTCTTGCACATCCTTGAAACACCATTTCAGACCTATGGGACACCTGAGAAAATCACACCAAGCATCTCCATACCTCAAGTGGGAACCTACCTCACTGACCAAGCTTGTAACACCCTGAAATTATCCTTAAAACATCTTGAAACCACTATGTGAACACTAGCCACCATTGAGAAGGCACTACCAATCAACCTTCATACCCCTACTAATCCTCACTTCACCACTCACACATTTTCCATCAATGCCACCTTGACATCAATGATAAACACCAATGCACCAGGATTCAAAAATCCCCCCCTTTGTCATTGATGGCAACAAACTCATAAACCTTGATGGTAAAAAACACACCAAAATCTTCAAAGCATTCATACCTTGTTTCTGACATAGCACTCTCCCCCTTTGACATCTATGAAAAAGGTTCATACATTAAACAACATAAACAACATGCAAGTAATCATTGACAAAGCATAACCTTACCTCAAGAAGCTCCCCTTTGGATTTGACTTACTACCTTCCTAGTTCTGTCTTGAATAGATACTTGGATTTCTCCTTCAATCAGCCTCAATGCTCCCCCTAAACTTATTCTCTTCACTTCAGATATCTCACTTCACCATGCTTAAAAACAAGCTCAATTGTTTTTCAAGCTAGTTGATTTTCCTCTTTGGACCTTAGATCCCTGAATCATGCTTGAGACTAGTTCAGTTCCTTTTATCCCAACTTTTCCATCCATAGGAGCCTATGTAATTATCATGAACAAAGCTCATGCAACTCCCCCTGGGATCATTTCATCTTCATTTATCTGAAAGCTACAAAATTCATTCACTTACCTTGCATTTAAGCCATGAGAATGGATCAATCAAATCTAACTAGTCCTAAAGGACTTTTTAAGTGCTTTCTATTTCCTTTTCTTTCCATTCACTCATGAGAAAAATAATTTCTCTTCCCTTTGAAGTGTATGTCATAATTGTATTCATTTTTTGAGATTCACAAGGATTTTCTAGGTTCCTAGGAACCTCAAATTAACTATTGATACATTCTCAACCATTTCACAACCTAAAGTGACCTTTTAAACTTGTAGGTCACTGTTTAATTGTTTTTTACACTCACTTCTATGAAATCTTGCATGATACACAGACCCATGTATCTTTTTTCATATTTTCTTCACAACAAATTTATCTTTTCTCATTAACTTATGAAACAATTTTAAATCTATATACCATGACCATCATACAAAATTGATCTTTATTACCATTATGATTTTTCATGCATACTGTAGATGATATCTCATGTCTCCTTACCTAGTACTTACAATTTGCAAAACATACTCAAAAACTTATTTATCATTTTAAGCTTTCTCTCCATGTCATATTTTCTTGATACATCAAATTTTCTCTTGATTTCCAAGATGCCTTAAAGATATTGTCCTTAAAAAAGTCTCAAACTGCTTCTATTTCCTAAACTCACCCTGATTTTACATGTAGGTCACTAATTTTGACCCATTGATCACCTTTCTCATATGCATGAAATATTCATTATTTATACTCACACCAACCTTGGCGTCTTTTCTTTAAGCTTCTTTTGTCATTTTTATCACAGATGAAACACCTTGCAACCTTCCACCAGCATAACATATTATACCCTTGTAGGTCTTGTATGTTTACACTGAACTTGAAAGGAAATTTTATCTTATCATGCCATGAGACTTAAGATTTTCCTTTAGAGTTTGAAGCATGATCACCATCTCATAGTACTTCATTCAATCTATTTTCATTCTAGAATAATTGTTAACGAGTAACTAACCTCTTCTCTTACTTTCACTAGATGTTACCTAACTTATAACATGAGAATGATTCATTTATTCACTTAAGCATGATTGTGACCTTTGTAAAATTTGTTTGATGATCATTTCAAGGTTCCTATGAACATCTAATTTTTCTTATTTCCATGAGGCACATTTAATTTTTTTACTTAGAAACATTTTCATCCTTTGAGCAATTCATTTTCAGATCTCTGTAGCTAAGAATCCAAATTTTGATCACCTTTACAACCTATGATTTATGAATGGCTTCACTTGGCTTGATCTTCATCATAGTTAGAAACTTTCATTTAAGGTTGTGGATGAAATTGATACAAACATATGTTCTTTCATGATTGATATCTAGAATATTAGAATTATTTGATGATCCACTTGACTCTTCAATTCATAATGAAACATTTAATGTATCTTCTTTGGAGACTTACTGCAACTTTTACGACATGGTTTCTTAAGAACATGATTCAATACCTTTACAACACCTTGTTGTGACTATAGCATACCTTGATGACATAATTTTTCTCCTTTTATGACTCAAATCTTGAGAACAGTAATCCAAAAATATGATGGACATGGAAACACATACTTTTTACTCCTTGAGAACACATAAAACTTAATTACACATTGCTTTAAGAAAGGACATTTTCTCAAGACTCAATTTGACCTACTGCAGACTGTTATAACCCACCATGACACATTTTGTGCTAATTGGGATCAGCTTATATAAGAACTTTAGACCGGGATAAAAGACAATTTCATATAGTTTTATACTATCTTTAAGATGTCTCTTACATGAATTTAACCTGAGAAGGATGAATCAACCATGACTCAATCGTAGTAACATAGAGGAAGATAACACAAACCTTTAAACCTATTGACCATACTCTCTTTACATGAATACTCAAGAATAACATTCAAGAACTTTAATAAGAACTAGTACTTCAACATGAGGACTAAACAAACACCTTGAATTTGACATACCTTTGCAATATGATGAAGACTCCAATCAATAACTATTGATGGCAACTTTCTTTCAAGAACATACTTTGGAGCATTCACTCAACATCATCATGGAGAAGACTTTGATTGGAAGTTTGATAGACTAATGAGGAGCATACCTTGCTTCTTTCAGCTGATATATGCCTTCTAGAAGCCTAGAGAAGGCACACCACCTTGTGAGATCACTTCAAAATAGGAGATAGTCATCAAAGAAACATGATGACTCAATTCTTTCCCTTCTTTTCCTTAAGATCTTCCAATCTTCTTGGATGCACTCCTTGGTGTACAACCTCATCACCTAAGCCCTCACTTTCTAATTCAATTCTTGACGATCATTTGAATGATGCATCTCATATACCTTCTCTAGTACAACTTGAGGTATAATTCTTCATCACTTGAACTAGACTTGTCTTCCTTCTTCTTGGATTTATCATCACTTCCTGATGTCTTGTTTGTACTAGACTATCCCATGACTGTTCATTGATTGTCTTTGTTTCTTCATCATCTTCCCATGTTATTTTATTTCATTCTTTACTTCTTCAACTCTTGAGTTTGCTTCCTAGACCTTGTATATCCAATTTATCTCCTTATTTCTAGAGGATGTTTTAGGAATAACTAACTTTGACTCATTTCTAGGATTGGTATTCATGTTGGAAACCTTCTTAACTTTTCCTTTGAAAGTATGATGCCTACTATTGTACTTAGATTGTTCATTGTGACAACAATGCTTTGCAAAATTCCCAAAATCATGACAATTATAGCACATGACACTACTCTTACCTCTGACTTGGTGTGGAATCTCATTCCAACTCTGATTGGAAGCCTTGAGATCATGACATTTCCTAGCATAGTGTCCAAACTTGTTACAATTGTAGCACACTACCATGTTCATGCCTCTTGAGAATTTTTCTTCCCAAAACTGACTTGATGGTTCTTCTAAGCAGTACTTGGCAATATGACCTTTTTCTTGGAAATTAAAGAAAACTATGTTCTTTTCTTTCTCACTTCTACTATCTCTCCATGGGTGGTCATCTATGACCTGCTTCCTACATTCCTTAGCCCTATGTCCATAGTTATGACAAGAAAAACAATATCCATTGAAATTCCTTTCATACCTGGATGCATTTGGTTTCCTAATTGACTTAGGCCTTCTTGTGTTTGTCTTCTTGATCATCTTCACCTTGTTTGCATGCTTGGACCAGCCTTGTCATCCTCTCTCTTTTCCATAGGTTCTCCTTTGAATCCTAGACCTATTTTATCACTTGGTGCTCTTTGATTTTCCAAACTTCCATCAAGATATTCAGAACTCTTTTCAAGTTTACTCTACATCTTCAACCTGTTATTTTCTTCTTCTAGTTCAAACCTCAAAATTATCAATTCTTCTTCATGTTTAAGGAAGGCATCTTCATTGTATTTCAGAGATTTTGACACATTCTCAACAAATGACTCCATATCCTTGAGTGTTTGGCCATGGTCAACTTCCATAAGCTTGATTTCCTTCTTCATTCCATCAATCAGGGATTGAGCAATCTCATACTTCCTTTTCAGAATTGATTCAGCTAGTGTACCCATGTTTGTGCCTCCAGGATCACCTCAAAGATGTTAGAATTGATTCAAGAGGACCATGATCTGATACCAATTGTTGGAAATCAGGACACTGAGAGGGGGGTGAATCAGTGTCTATTCAAACTTTAAAAAATTCATTTAACTTAATTTGTCACATACTAATGAAACCATCATTCACAAGCATTCAACATGAGATAATACACAAAGAGAAAAGATTTAATGTGGGAAACAATTCAAGGGAGAAAAACCCACTGAAATCAAAGAACTAACTTAGACAAGAATGTATTGTATAGATTACAATGATTTCACAATTGAGCATCAACTCAACATGGAGCTGTAACTCCAAAATTTAACAAAGAAACTACTTGATCTTTAACAAGCTTCTACTTGCATGGAAGATTCAACTCCCAAATTTATTTAATCACCTACTGACCTTCTATAAGCTTTAACTTACAAGGAAGCTTCAACTCCCCATTTTTCTAAGCTATTACTTAGAATTCATTTCAAGATTTTGATCACTCTAATTTTGTTGTCTTACACAACTAATTGTGACCACTAAGATCAACTCATTATTCTTCTCAATTTCCTCCTAATTCCACTTTATTATGATCAATAATTAGCTCAAGGAATGTTATACAAGGCTCATTTTTCACAATTTCATTCAAACTCACCATGATATCACACAAACAATCACCTCTTTATCAAAACCTTTCAAACATTCACATGATTGTTCACCATGTCCTCACTATTCATATGCAAATCTTCAAAAAATCATACAAATATGAGTTTTCATGTCCAACCTTAAATCTTGTTTCATTATCATTTGTCATCATTCATCAGCACCTTTCATTCATAAACTCTTTAATTATTCTTAACTTATTTCTCTAATAAAAGTTTAACTCACTTACATGTCTTCATAACTATGCTCTTTTCATATATCTTCTTAGTTTCTATAACATATGCTTAGTATTGTTGTCATATTCAACATGATCAAATCTTAAAAATATACAACAAGTTCAAGGCTTCCCTTTATGCAATCAGTGAGATAAAATTTCAATAACTCCCTCTTCAATTTCATATTTTAACTCACTCCCATATGTCTATGTAGAATCTTCATATTCATCATCCATCATTATGAGCTTCCAAACTTTCAGTTACTAGTCTACAATTTCATGGTAGAAAGAAATTTTAAATAAGTTCCAATGAAATCTTCAAATCATCTAACACTTCAGAAATAAACCTTTGAACCCCTAGGATTTTTCAAATGCATTCCAACTTGAATTTGACAGTTGGAGGTCTTAAAAAATTAGAAGAAAGTTAGCACCTTTATCATTATGCAATTTTTATCTGAATCAAAGAAATTTTATCAGGCATTGGTCTTGGGTTTTCTTTTACACTTTATTGACTTGAGACAAAGGAACACTAATGGAACATTTTAGATTCCTTCTACTAATCATCTGTTTTTCAAGTTTGCACCTTCACATGTTCATGCAGATAGGGAATAAATTCACAAGTAATTTGGATCCAACAAATTGAGACATACATAGTTAAGGAAGATTTCACTACATTTCAAGAAATGATAGATAGACCTTAAGTTATTTTATTCAGATTCTTCATCACGTGTGCCTTAGTCATTTTCATGAATAACCAATTCTTCATGATTTCTACTTCAAAATTGATGATGATGATATTTGATGCACAGCTATATTAACTTCTTAGAAAGCTAGGAGGTCATCTTCAAAGTTTTGACAAGATAGTCACTTCTCAGTTAGGGCATGATTTCAATGAATCTCTATGGACCTGTCTGAGGCTGTTTTTTTACACACTTATAATTATGTGATTTGTCAATTCATAAATTAGTGATATCCTTTAGATTGATCTTTTGACATTGCAATCAGTTAGGGTTTTAAAGGTCTAAAAACCATGCATATTCAGGTTTTGATACTTATAACATACATTCAAGATTCAAGGCCATATTGTTCATCAGAAATCATGAGTCAATTTGTCAGGAAATAAATCATTTTGGAAGAAATTGATTGTGAGTGAATGTAAATTCATTTGTAGTGTCATAAGACATCCTTTGTTCATTATGAATCAAAATGAAGATCAAATTTCAAGTTAATATATTATATTTGTGCCCTATCATTTCCATTATACTTCCATCCCAATTTGAGGATACCAAATTGAACAGGCCATTTAGAAACGATTATTCACCAACTGAAGGAATATTAAGACATCAAGGAACCAAGTGTTTCTAGGACTGAGTATGCTGATCCCTAGACATTTAGGGAATTTTGATTAGAATAACCTTCTTGCTAACATAATTCACCTATATGACCAAACACTTTCAAGACCTCAAAAAACATTACACCATCACCATCTCCACCTCTGTGCACAAGTTTGTGAAGTGAGTTCCACAGAAGCATCTTTATTCAAACAAGTTTCTGAGATCTTTTGACAAATCACTTCAGTTTGAGAAAAAAGATTTAAACTTCCTAATCACTTCACCAAAGAAAAAATGGAGTCCAAAAAATCATTATCCATGGACATGTATAAAGATGTGACCATATCCACTTATTACCTTCATGCCTATGTTTATCAAAAACACTCTTCAAACACCATGCTACTGTTGGGCTTGATTTGGTAATTTTAGTGGTAGGAGAGGAAGATTGATTGATTTTCACACAAAACATATACTAAATTTATCAAATATTTCATGATAACCTAATACCACATTCACATACCTTTCTTCCAAAGATAGATTCATCTTGGAACATTCAAAATAGGACAATGTATAGTCAAAATCTTGCAAAACAAGGTCAAATTATACGAAAAATCAACCATGAGAAACAAAAATGCCACCATTTTGACCTAGGAGGAGTCTTCTACAACTCCTGAGAGGTTTTATGACAACTTTAAAAATTGATTTAGAGACAAATAAAATCATTTTATGCCTATCGCTTCAAGAAGGAGGTTTGGAGAGAGAAGAACACTGATAGAAAAATGAATAGAAATTTTTATTCCTTAGCCATTTATCCTCAAAAAATTTAAAAATTTTAGTCTTGGAGTTCTCTTCAAAAATTCCTCTTATGATTTATCTGAAGGAGGCTTGATAATTTTTTTTGAGTGCTAAGAAGATAGGTCACTATTTTAGCCCTTCTCACTTTACCTGGTTTTGGTAAAATTTGAATATCTTCAAAATTATCTTCAAAATTTGATGAAAGTTGACCCATGAAGCACTAAAACACCTTCCATATACATGATCTCCATAGATTTATTTTTCATAAATGATCCTTGTACAGTCAACACCAATCTCATTTGTCCAAGCTTCCACTGCTAGTTCTCAAAGGCATTTTAGTGAAAACTTGAAATTTTCCTCCAAAGATAAAGTATTCCTTGTAGATGCTCCTATATGCTCCAGGAAGTGTTCCTAGGATCCTACCATGCTTACCTAGTCTTTTCATGGCCTTATTTGAGATCTTGCATCTCACTAGGCTTTAGAAATAGGCCTAAATGAGCTAGTTTCAACTGTGACTTGTAACACATGACCTGATGCTCACCCTAGAATCTCTTACACATCCTTAAAACACATATTTCAGACTTGTGGGACACCTATGAGCAAAGCACACCAAAATCTCCATACCTCTAGTGGGCACCTACCTCACTGACCAAACCTCTAGCACCATGAAAATCTTGAATGATCAAGAAACCATAATGTGACCACTCTGCGAACACCAACCACCATTTATATGGCAATACCAATTAACCTTCATGACCCTTACTAATCCTCACTTCACCACTCACACCTTTTCTATCAATGCCACTTGACATCAATGACAACACAAATGCACCAGGGTTAAACAATCTCCCTCTTTGACATTAATGGAAACAAACTTAGAAACCTTGTTGGAAAACAACCAAACCAACATATTCAAAGAATTCATACCTTGTTTCTCAAAAAACAATCTCTCACCCCTTTGACATCTATGACAAAGGTTCATACATTCAACAACAAAAACAACATGCAAGTAATCATTGAAAAAATATAACCTTACCTTAAGAAGATCCCCCTTGGATTAGCATACTATCTTGCCTATTATGTATTGAAGTAGATGCATGTATTTCTCCACCAACTAGTCTAATGATCCTCATAGACCTATTCTTTCATGTTTAGATATATCACTTCACCATGCTAAAAAATAAGCTCAATTCTGCCTTAAGCTAGTTGATTGTGGTATTTGGAACTTAGATAATTGAATCAACTTTTCAAAGCCTTTTAGTTCAACTTTGGCCATCCATATAACCTATGTCCATTCAAAAACCAAGCTCATTCACCTCCCCCCGGGATAATTTTATGTTCCTTTATCTGAAGCTACAAGAATTCGTGCACTTACCTTGCACTCAAGATATAAGGGTGGATCAATCAAATCTAACTAGTCCTATAGGAATTTTTCAGTGCTTTCTATTTGTTTTTCTTATCCACTACACTGATTGAATAAGACAATTTTATCCCCCTTGAAGTGTATCATCTTATATTCATTATACTGAGATTCACTAGGCTTTCTAGGTTCCTAGGATACCTCAAATTAATCTATTGAACATTCTCAACCATTTCATTGTGTTCAAAAGATCCTTATATTGGCTAATTATTGTTTTCCACAACCTTCTATGAAAATATGTCACCTTTACAATGTACAATGTTAGGAAAGCATGTAGCCTATTAACTATGAGCCTTTTAGTCTCTATTTACCATGACCATCATACAACCATTGATCATTATCATTATGACTTTTCATGCATACTATAGATTCTCTCTCATGCCTCCTTACCTATGTAATTATTTAAGAAGAAACCTTAAAAGGACTTATTTATCATTTTAATTTCTCTCCTTGTCATTTTTCCTTAACAAACATTTGTCATCTTGATTTCCTTGATGCCTTGAAGATATGCGTGAAGACTCTTATATTGTCCTACATGCATCATTTTGACCTGTAGGTCACTAATTTTGACCCATTACAACATGCAAAAAACTCATAATGTATGAAAGCTTCATTATTGATATTCATGCCAACCTTGGCCTCTTTTCTCACAAGCTTCATTTTGTCTTTTTATCACCATGAAACACCATACAACCTTGTAGCATTGCATCTATACCATGTACTACTGTTTGTAACTCAGGAAAGACCTTTGAGTTTACATTCTTTTTATTTTATGAGCCTTTAGATTTTAAAGCATGATCACTATCTCATAATGCTTCATTCAGTCTCTTTTCATTCTAGAATACTTGTTAAAAAATTAATAGACCACTTCTCTTAATTTCACTAGATGTTCCCTAACTTATAACATGCATATCTCATCTTAAAAATTCAAAACATGTTGTCTGTTCAATTTAAGGCATGGTTGTGACCTCTATAACACCTTATTCATTCAAGGTTCTATGAAAGACATCAAATTTTCTTATTTCCATAGGGAACCTTCAAAATTTTGACTTAGAGATGTATTCATCCTTTGAGAACTTCATTTTAATATCTCTGTAGTGGAGCATCCAGAATTTGATCACCTTTGCATCATAGGATTTATGAATGGATAACTATCAGACATGGATTCACTTGGATTGATCTTCATTATGGTTTAAAATTTCATAGAATTTCGTATCAGGGATTTGAAAAACATATCTTTCCTTTCATGATTCATGTCTGAAGGTAATGATAGAGACACACTTGACATAATGTACCACGAATCACTCCCCCTTGGAAGATACTGCAACTTTTACGCAAGGATACCACTTGGACCAATAATTGATTCAAGTTCAATTTGTTACTGACTTATTAACAGACCTTAACTTGACAAGAATTTTTCTCTCATGACTCAAAGCTTGAGATCTTTGTGAAGGACATGGATACGCATGCTCTTTAATCCTTGTGTACACATTAAATTTTATGATACTCACCTTCAAGCAAGGACACTATATCAATACTCAATCATTTCTATTTCATATTGTGATCACTTACCATGACATAATTTTTCGGATAACTAGGATCATATTTTTACATGAACATGTGAACAAGAAACTTGAAATTTACAACAATATTTACATTCTATTGAAGACCTTTCCTACCTTTGTACAACCTAAGAAAGGTTACTCAGCAATGAATCAATCTTGACACCATAGAATAAGATAACATAGACCTTTAAACCTATTGACCATACTCTCTTTACATGAATAATCAAGGAAGACATTCAAGAATAATTCAATAAGCAGTAATACTTCACTAGATGGCTAAATAAACATTATTTGACATACCTTTGTAATATGATGGATACTCCAATCAACAACTAATGATGGAAATTTTCATTCAAGAACATACTTTGGACCATTCACTCAGCTTCATCATGGATAAAACTTGGATTGGAACATTGATGGACTAATGAGGAGAAGAAATTACTTCTTTTAGATGGTATATTCCTTTTAGAATCCTAGAGAAGGCACACCACCTTGTTTGGTCACATCAAAACAGTAAATAGTCATCAAAGTAACATGATGACTCAATTATTTCCCTTATTGTCCTTAAGATATTGTCAATCTTCTTGGATGCACTCCTTGGTGTGATAACCTCATCTCCTAAGCCTTCACTTTCTTATTGAATTCCTGATAGACATACATGATGCATCTCATATAACTGCTCTAGTATAACTTGAGGTAGAAGTTCTTCATCACTTGCACTAGAATTGTCTTCCTTGTTCTTGGATTTATCATCACATCTTGATGTCTTGTTTGGAATAGACTCTCCCATGAATTTCATATATTTATTTGTCTCTTCATCATCTTCCCATGCTATTTTTCTATCAATATTTTACTTCTTTAACTCTTGAGTTTGCTTCCTTGACCTTGTATATCAATTTTAACTTCTTCTTTCCAGAGGCTATTTTAGGTATACTAGACTTTGACTCATTTCTAGGATTGGTCTTAGTGTTGGAAACCTTATTAAATTTGTGCATTGAAGGTAATGATGTCCACTATTATAATTATATTGTTCATTGTGACAATAATGTTTTTCAAAATGCCCAAAATCAGAACAATTATAGCATATGCCATTAATCTTACCTTTGACTTGGTGTGAGATCCCATTCCAACTATGATTAGAAGTATTGAGATCATGACATTTCCTAGCATAGTGTCCAAACTTGTTACAATTTTAGCACACTACCATGTTTATGCCTCTTGATTATTTTTCTTCCAAAAAGCAACTTGATGGTTCTTATAACTAGTACTTGGAAATATGACCTTTTTCTTTTCAGTTAAAGCAAAATTATATTATTTTCTTTCTCACATCTATTATCTCTCCATGTTTGGTCATCTATGATCTAATTCTTGCATTCCTTAGCCTTATGTCCATAGTTATAGCAAGAAAAAATAATATCCATTGAAATTCCTTTCATACCTGGATGTATTTGGTTTCCTAACTGGGTTAGACCTTCTTGCATTTGTATTCTTGATCATCTTCATACCCATGTTTTGCATGCTTGGACCAGCCTTCTTATCCTCTCTCTTTTCCATAGGTTCTCCTTTGAATCAAAGACCTATTTTATCACTCGGTGTTTTTTTAATATCTAAAATTCCATTAAGATATTCATAACCATTTTCAAGTTTACTCTACATCTTCAACCTGTTATTTTCTTCTTCTAGTTCAAACCTCAAAATTATCAATTCTTCTTCATGTTTAAGGAAGAAATTTTCCTTGTCTTTCAAATATTTTGACACATTCTCAACAATTGATTCCATCTCCTTGAATGCTTCCATGGTCAACTTCTATGAGCTTGATTTCCTTCTTCAGTCCATCAATCAAAGACTGAGTAATCTCATACTTCCTTTTCATAACTGATTCAACTAGTGTACCTATGTTTGTGCCTCCAAGATCTCCTCCAAGATGTTAGACTTGATTATAAGAGGACCAAGTTGTGATACCAATTTTTGGAAATTAGGACACTGAGAGCGGGTGAATAAGTTTCTATTCAAACTTTGACAAAAAATTCAATTTTCTTAATTTTTTATAATGAAACCAAAAAATCATTCACAAGCTATCAACATGAGAGAATACATGAAGAGACAAGATTTAATGTGGGAATCCCTTCAAGGGATAAAACCCCATTGTAATCAAAGAAATAACCTAGACAATAATGTAAACACTACAAAATTTTCACAATTGAGCATCAACTCAACATGGAGCTGCAACTCCAAAATTTGAGAAAGAAACTACTCGATATTTAACAAGATTATACTTACATGGAAGATTCAAATCCCAAATTTAGCCTAACATGTACTGACCTTTTATAAGCTTCAATTTACAACGAAGCTTCAACTCCCCATCGGCTAAGCTGCTACTTAGAATTTTTCAAGATATTAATCACTCTAAAATTGTTGTCTTACACAACTAATTGTGACCACTAAATCAACTCATTATTCTTCTCATTCAATCCTCATAATTCACCTTTATTCTGATCACATAATGAACATAAAATCTCTATCCTACAAGAATACCTTCACACTTTCGTTCTCTTCATGATACTCTCTTTAAACCACCCTCTCAAACACTCACACTTTCACATGTATATGCTGCTGCAAATAATTCAATCAAGAATCCATTAATCCTAAGTTTTCATGGCCTCAAAACTCATAAAAATTCATATCTTGTTCCTTCATTCATTTACACCTATTCTTCATGCATTTTAAGCTTCTTTCCTTAACTTATTTCTCTAAATTATTATATCACTATGTCTTCAATAACTATCTCTTCAATAACCTATCTTCTCTTGAACTCACATATCTAGTATCATGACATTTTGGATGATCTATACATATTAAACCATGCACTCTTCTTTATGAGAATGATACACTCATACTCCCATGGTCTCTATATCAATTTCATCATGCACTTTTCTTAGGCTCATCTCATATATGTTGATCTATATTCACCATCCATCTACAAGCTCTCCAAAGCTTCAACAACAATTTCAAAAGGAAAACTGATCTCTTATAAATAAATATAGACACACCAACACGACCTTTGACCTTATTGTTCCCCTCAAAATCCCCCTCTTTTGAAAGTCAAATTTGAAAATTTTGAGTTGGCACCCTTCAGTAGTGTTTTAGTGAAGAAAGAAATTAGAAGAGATGGTGAAAATTCTGTTTCTTGGGGCATTTTAGTGACTTGCGGGTTTCTCAGACATTTTTTACCCTCATGTCCCAAGTACTGGTGGGCCTCCTGTTTGCTGATTAGCCAATTTCCCTGCAAGTCCTTATCCATCAGCTTTTTCAAACTTTTTAAAGCCCATCTGTCCCAAGTACACCTAGGCCTTTTGTTCACCGATTCCCTGCATCACCTGCATTAGTTGAATCCATTCTTCACATCCTTCACATTTATGTGTTCCTCAAACTGCCTGTGCTCTCTTGGCCTGCATCGCCCACTTCATCCGAATCAGCTCTTTGCGTCCCTCATGTCCCAATGTTCCATGGACCATCTGGGCCATTTTTTAATGCTTTTCCCACATTTGACCTTTTTGTGTCGGCAAAAGGTATATTTAATACGCATTTATGATATTGTCTCTCTTGAATGGCTATTTAAAGGGGCAATCATCTATGCACTTGTCACATTGCCTGCTCATTATCTCTTGCCTACATTTTTGCAAAATTGAGTCATTTTTCCACCTTCTTATATCTCCTTGCAATAATTGTCATGAGTTTATTCTTTGAAGGCCATTCATCTATTCATTGTACAAATGAAGATCAAATTTCAAGGGCATAAGCATCTGTCCCCATTGGAGACTTTTGTGCCCGATATTGGAGATAACTAAGTTTGGCATTTGGATTTTGATGATTTTTGGGGAAGATTAGCATGTGACAACCTTGCTCCCATGGCTTAAATGATAAATGATAGTGGAATCATGTACGCCATTGGTTTTCCTCTCTCTGTGTAATTTGTTGACATTGTGCTTGTCTGTGGGGCTAGTTTCAATCTGGACACCAAGGAGGTTGTCAATGTGCATGGTGAGTTGATTACAAGATTGGATGTTGCCGCCATCACCGCTTTTATGCGCATCCCCAAAAAATAATACTCCAATGTTCTCACTCTCGCTCGATATAGTGAGAGATGTAAGGCTCGAGTAGCAAAATCATGGCTGAAATGCCATAAGAACGGAGCATCTTGACTCTCTAAGGAATTGTTTAGGGTCGACTTCAAGGAAGAACTACTAGATATCATCACCTTTCTCACCCAGATTATGGGAATGCCCTCTACCAATGACTTCTATTTTTTGATGTGCCCTTTCATAAATATCATCTGTGAGGGTAAGAAAAATCTGAATTGGGCCAAGATTATCTCTGCAAACCTAAATGAACAATTTTCAAATGTTCTATAAACAAACAAGTTCTACATGACTTCCTATCTCATGTACACCTTGGCAACATCTCGTGAGTGGGTTGGCTTCACTTTCATTAGAGGAAAGAAAGATGAGCCCATCTACACATATTACCCTGACTTTACCCTCAAGGTCAGTAATCATAATTTTAGAAGGGTAAATGATGCCTTCACCATGTACATTATGAAGCTCTTGGAGGGTGAAACTGCCGGAAGGTTCTCTGATGAGGCTAAGGCTTTTAAAACTAAGTATGGGGATTTCTTCACTCAGTTTCGAAAGTTCTCATACATTAGGCTGGCTTGTTTTGAAAGCACACCTCTCAAGCTTCCCATGTTCTATAATGAAAAAATGCCTTTGGTTGAGGTGTGTAGGTAGATGGATAAACTTCATAGAACCTACCAAGAAAATAAGATTATTGGTCTTCATTTCCCTATCACCTTGGGGAATTATACTTGTAGGATAACTCTAGATGCCTAAAATATAGAAAGGATTATTTCTCCTCTTACAGTTCATTTCTTCAAGCCTAGGACTTGTTTTGATCCTAAGAGATACATTGATCAAAATCTTAGGATAATTTATTATCACCGTGCTGACACTGAGGATTATTGGGCTGATTATGCTGATGATTTTGAAGCCAGGAGGAGGCATTTTGGTGGAGTTTCTCTACAACAGATCATAGACTTCAACCTCTACTAGGTTCCTGAAGGGCTTAAGGATGATGATGAATATTTGTAATCCTTTGAGTACGAAACATCAATCAAGCACACTCCTCTGGAAACCCTTTATTAGTATGTGAAGGAAAGAGATGACTTGAATGAGCTGATAGCCCCTGTCATTATCAGAACTAAGATTTGGTTTGAGAGTAAAATGTGTGACCTCAGGATGAACAAAGGTATATCCTCTTCAAGAGAGACTTCCACACCTAGGACAGAAGTACATACGCCTAGCACTAAGGCACTTAATTCAACTCCTCCTTATTCTTCGATGAAAGAACCTGAGTTGTCTACTCCTTCCTCTTCCACTAAAGTGTATTAGAAGAAGGTCAAATAAGTCAAACAAGAACCAATCAAGGAAGAGACTCTTCTGGAGCAGTCAGAATTTCCTATTGAGCTGGAGAACATTATTATTCTAAGTGAGAATGATGATGATGAGATGAAAGACCCAAAATAAACCTCTGAAATCACTACTGAAGTGGAGAAGGAAGGTCCAAACCATCAAAGACATCCACAAGTATTATACTTATGGGAAGGTTGTTGAGGCCATGGTGGATGATATGAATATAGTAGGTTTAAACTTCATTGAGGAAGCCTTCAAAACTAATGAGAAGGTGATCAAGTTGTAGCAGAAATTTGCTTCCTCAATCAAGGCTATGAAAAAGGAATTGAAAGTATGGAGTGGATGTATCGCAGATCTCCATCTGATGGGTAAAACTGATGATAGGATCTTGTTGGCCAATAATGTTTTTGATGATGTCAATAATAACTTTGTCAAGGACATGGATCTTTACCATCGAGTGGAAAATAAAGGTTCTAGAATAAGCACTGGGGGAATTGAGGAATGTATGGCAAAAAGGGGAGTCTTTTAAAACTTGTGTTTTATCTACCTTCAAGGATATCCCCTACCATTTTTAGGATGAAACCATGGGTGTATTATTCTCTCTCCAAGAAATCAAGGCTCAGTTTAAATCCTTTGTTAAGGATGATTTGTTCAAGGAAGATTCGATCACTAAAGAGAAAATGAAGGATGTTTGTTCTCTCCATTCAGCTATATTCGAGGATTATAAGGAATATCTGGAGCATATTGAGTTTGAAAAATACATGGAGAAATGCCTAAGTACATGGACTCATGCTACTTCCAACAAATTGATTCCAAGATGCATGGAGATAGCAGAAGCATTGAAGAGATTCAAGAACCGGATCCTCAAAAAAGTGGGCCCTTCTCAGCAACAACCAGATGTCTCTACTTCTGGCTCTTGACTCTCTTCTTCTATTTTTAGTTCGGATCTCATTGTAATTTAATTAAAAGGACTTTATATTGTGTATTTCCTTAATTAATCTTTTGGTTAAAAGAAACGGTTACCAAATGTAACCACTTTGTAAGCTATATATTGGGCTCTCCACGCCATTCTAAGGGGATAGAACTCTGATAATTTTTGAAAGTGTAAAAGAACTAAAAGCTATCAATACAAAAGATTTCCCTTCCTATTTCTATCTGCATCGATTTATTCTCTCTTGCTTGTCTAAATTTTTTGAACCATTAATCTATTGCATTAAGAAGCTTTGTATTCTTATGGATGTCATTTTTAGAACTTTGTATCTATGAAATAATATCCAATGGTTTAACATGAATGATTTTGTTCTATATATCATCCTTGCCAAACATTTATAAGGAAATATTTTGTTATCTATATTTCTCAGGAATGTTGTTATGTTCTACCTTTTCCCTCCCTTAGTTCTTCTGTTCTTTTATATTGATGATCTACCTCTACATTAAAAAACTTTCATGATATCAGAGTTCCTCATTAAAGTTGAAATTTGTACTTTTGTAAATAGTTTTGTTGCTTGCTTTCAATAAGGGCACCTCTCCCATTAAAGAGGAGGGAATTTTTGTCCCCTAACTATTATTTTCATTAAATTTTTAATTTGAAAACCAACAGTTTTTGGTGACTCCATTGGGGATTCATTTCAACAAATTCCAGTTTTAAAGAATAATTTCTTGATCACTTCTGATCTGGTGACTCTAAGATTTACTCACGGAAGAAGGTCTCTTGGAATTGAAGAGTCTCAATTTCAGCTCTTGGAACAAAAAGGATTTCCCCTTCCTTCAACAAGGAGAAAAATAAGAGCTCATTCTACAAGCACCCCCCCTATTGAAGACATATCTCTTGGGAGTGGTATCCCTTAAGAAAAACTCAACCCTAATCTTTGCACTTTAATTCTTTTTGGTGTTTCAATTCCACTTCAAAAATAAATTCCAAGAATGGCAGTTCCATTACCTTGGGGCAAATGAGTTGGGCCTCTTTCCCTCCCTCAACCTTTGTATGAGTTACCCAGGTGTAATAGAAATAACTTTCCCAAGTTTAGAGGTGATGGCAAGGTGCATCCTGATGAACACAATGTATCCTTCATAGTTGCATGTGGAGTCCTTGGAGTTCAATATGAGGATGTCTTTGTGAGGATTTTTGTGGAGACTTTGCAGGACAATGTAGTAGATTGGTTTTACCATCTCCCCGCTGGGGCCATCACTAATTGGAACACCATGACGAACCAGTTTGAGCAACGTTTCAAACTTGCTGAAGATGTGCATGCTTTGCTAGCCCAGATTTCTCAAATCAAGAAAGAACCACAAGATCCCATGAGAGAATTTATGGCCAAGTTCAACAGAATCCCACAAAACACCTGGCCTGTGGATCAAATTTAAAAATGTTTCTTCCTAAATGGTCAATTGCCTAAAGTAAGCTATGCGCTGAGAAGAGAAAATCTTGTAACTTTGGATGTTAATAAGAGATTAGCCATTAGTGTTAAATATGACCTGATCATGTCTAGAAAATTGAAAAGAGACTCTTCCAAATCCAAAACTTCTTCTTCCTCTCCTTCTACTCCTAGAGCTAATGTAGATCAGTTAGTACAGAAGCTTGTCAATGACCTCATTACCATCAAGAAATAATTGGCTCAGCATGCTCCTTATCAAGACGTCCCAAGGAGGAACTTTCAGCCTAACATTCCCATTTTAAGACTTTAGAAACAAGGGAATTTTTTTTTTGAAACATAATGTTCTCTATTCTAAATAAAACATCATTTTGAACACACATTCCATGCCAATAAATCTCATAACAGATAACCATATGTAGCTGTAATGACTCGGTATACTACCAATCTATGACTTGGTTACAACCGATCTCTCATGTTAACTTAAAGTATAGAATACTTTATGTAGACTACATATACTTGGTTCTCCTACCCTATTCAGGTACTGAGTGATCTGTTTAAAGAACCTATCTGAATATTTTTTACCAATATTCATCTGACATCACGTTGCTTTAAACTAGGTGACATAGGACAATGCAACCACCATCTTGCGATACTTTGGCCAAATATTTTCAACATACTGTTCATGTTACTATTCCTAGATGACATACTCGTCATTTCAGAATACGTCCTTCACCTCACTCTTCTGTTATCTAGAATGGTCTTTACTGACTACCGTCAGTCCACTTGCCCAAGGTTTGACCCTAGCCCAGGTTAGAAACATAATTTATTATAGGAAGATGCTCACGATGACTTAGGGTATATGGGCATACTCGGTTGACCTAAGTCAACCAGATGTGCCAAGGTACCCTGAGTCATTGAAAGCTACTACCTATCCTAAACATGCTACTAACTTGACCTAGAGAGAAACTAAGTTCAAGTCCAAATGTGTGTAGATCTAGATGAACAAAATACAGAAGGGTGTTGCCACATGTCAACTGCAACACTGTATCCTTGAGAAACCCAGGACTTCTCGAAGGTACAGTCCTATAGTTGGCATGTGCCAACATCCTTAGAACTGATTCATCAAGATGTACATACCCCTTAGTGGTCATTAATCATAATTAAATTGGATTAAGATTCAGATTACACAACCATGCCTAACCCTAATTCCAACATCCATTAAGTTCTTTATCCAAATTTGATTAGATTATATGGAGAACTTCATTAACTCATGTTTGCATTGTTGTTCATTAACGTGGCATAACAAACAGTTATCCCAAAAATAGGACAACAAACATCAAAGTTTAATTATAATTAATTAACCTAGCTGTCCAAATCAAGTGTGTCATCCACCTAGATTCAACTAGTGTTTACTTTATAAATGAAGTATAAAGATTAAAGATCATAACCACTATTCTTTTATCTTTCATTCTTTGAGAGAGGAAGAGTCTTCCTCTACATGGTTAATGTTAGGGTTTTTAACATAACCTTTTTATCATTCTTTATTCATATAGTTTAATTGTATGTCCCATGCATATTTCATTATTAAACTATAGTTGTTTAGTTAGAGAATGACATCTTTTGCAATTTAACAAGTTCATTATAATAAGGGAGATTATACTATCTCCCTTAATCCAACTCATTATCTGATAACTGAAATAAGTATACAAACAGATATAAAATATCATCAAGATATCACTATTATTTCCTTCATAAAGTACAAAATAATTCACATCACAAATACAAGTCCAACACAAAACCTTTCAATTCATCATGGTAAAATATACATTTACAAGACTATGCATTTCAGACATTCTACATGTAAATCAGAATTAAGATCTTAAAAGAACATCACTTTTCTTTTCCAATACAACTCAAGAATGAATCGAAACTCTTTACATAAGATCCATAATTAAATAAGCCAATACATCATGAAATTTCTTGTGTTCTTTTATCACTTACGATGTCCATCTGCAAAAATTGCTAGCACGGGTCAGTTCAATGAACTGAGCATGATAAGAACTGAGCATTAAAGTGAAGTGCATTCCAATAATTGTTTCCATTAAAACAACTCTGCTTTAATGAAACAATTAATATATATCATACAAATAATCATAAGTAATAACATCTAGAAAAGAAGTACAATTAAGAGAGTCTGAATTCACTTTTAAGAAAAGAGCATAATATAATCTGCAACATCTAATTATATCATAAGTTTAATTGATCCTATCAATTACTTTAAAACAGTCAACAAGTCTTGTCATCAATTGTTTCATAATTCATAAGAATAGAAATACACATTTATCTTTTCTAAGCAAGCAAAAGAAGTTAGTTACAACATAGCTCATATTAGTATGCTTCATCTTTCCATAAACAAAAGAAGAAGAATCAATACATACTATTCCCCATACACAAATCATCTGAAGGAAGAATCAGGTTTAGAACACACAACACTACCTCAGTCAAAGATAACAATATAAGGATTCATAAATAAAGAGAAAACATCTAAACAAGAATCCCAATTCAATCCAAGAAAGATAGAGAAATCAAAACAGTCTAACTGAAAGTCTTACTAACTTCTATATGTTAGTAGATATAATTCAAAGATCTGAAACCAAACTTTCCACAAATCCAAGACTATACTCAAGAAAAATAAATCTCTTAACCAATCCACAAGAAAAGTTCCCATCTCAGAAGAGAATCAAAAAAGAGAAGTTCAGTCAATGAACTTATACAATCAACAGAAAAAGGATATCAAATCAAAAAAACCCAATCCATATTTCATTTCATTTATACTATGAAATGAAATCCCTTATCTACTCAAACTTAGAAATTCTTTAACTAGTTCCCAAAAGAGAACACAAAACCGAATGCACAGTCAAAGCAATCCACACTAGAAATTTCCATTACAAACTTACAAACTGTTTTTACCTATTTCCATTCACCAAGCTCAAGTTCAAATTCAAATCTCAAAATGAAATTCACAAAGTCTCTAAACAGTATACTGTCCCCAAGAGATCATATTCATTTCATTTCTTTTTCTATCTAAAACCTATTTCAATACAGAGAGATTCATTCAAATGAACCCAACAAGGAATAGAAAACAACAGTTAAAGAAAGACAAGTTTCCAATCAATAAACTCACGAACCCAATCAACTGAATTCCATTATCAAGGCATTCAAAAAATTAATGCAAATGAAGTAAGTTCCCTAATCCCAAAAAGAACAACAAAAAACATCAAACATATATATATATCCTTTCAAATTAAAATTCAGTATACTAGGTTTTATATATTCAACATTCTAATAAAAAATCAATAAAAGATCAAAAGAGAGTAAAAAACTAAACAATTTGTTTAAGACAAAATGTCCCAAACTTCTTCAACTCGACTGAAAGAATCACCACAAGCCTCTCAAGTTCCAGTTAAAATATTATGACAGGTAAGAATTTGTTTCAACATCAAAGACAAAAAGGAAGTAAATAATACATTTCCATAAACCCTAAAAACTTGATATGACTGTTCCAAATGAACTAAAAATCATCAATACCCCAACAAGATATAGTTCCAGTCCATTTAATTCCTATGAAAAAAACAGTCAAGCCTTTCACAAGACATGGGTTCACTCAGGGTAGAGAAGAAAAAATAGGATACACTTCAATTTCACACCCTGTCAAGTTCAAGAAGAAGGTGGTATAGTCTCCAAAGACAGAAGTATAAACCATTCAACTCTCCAAAACAAAAAAAGAGATCTCAAAAAGTTACAGGTCTACTTTCTGAAAAAAAAACTCTCAAACCCCTTTTCGAGTAGACAGTATTAAATGAGATTAAAGCTTTTCAAATCCTTAAACCAACAAAACCCACTCAGAATACAAGTAAAGAATCAAACACGTCGATTCCAACACAAGTTCAAAACAACAATAATGGAATAAGTACAGTGTCAAATATGAGCTTCAACAAAAAGCTTAAACTTCATAAGCTCTCTAAACTTTCAAAAACAAGAAGTTCAAATACATTTCTAAATTGAAACACAAAGCCCTAAATACAAGCTCAAAAAAAACACCAATGCTCTATTATGAGTTCAAGAATTTTCAAATTCCATAAAAAAGAATAAAACTTCAGTTCAGAGTTAAGTACAAAAAGAAAAACTCAACAACTCAAAAGTAAGTTCAAGCATTCATAAGAACCAAATATAAGTACAGTGTTGAATACAAAGATTCAACCAAAAGTTTTCAAGAACTACACCAAGTTCCACAGTTCAGTCCAAAACAAACACAAGTCCCAATAAAAGCTCATAACAAATCATGAAGCTTCAATACAAGTTTAGAACAACACACGAAGCTCCAATACAAGCTCAAACAAAAACACAAGACTAAATAGAGATTCAGAACCAAACAAGCAAAAAAGCCAGTTCATTCAACATTAGTCTCAAATGCAAGAAACAAAGCTTGAATACAAGCTACAGAGCTTCAAATACAAATTTCAGAGCTTCAAATACAAGTTACAGAGCTTCAAATACAAGTTTCACATGAATATCACCACTAAAACTAGCACAGAGAAAGTTTCCCAAAAACTACCATTAACAAGCAATGGATTCACATTCCAAAAACCACATAGATTTCATGAAAACATGCAAGTAAATAACCAGACAACATCATGCAAAAATATATCTCATGTGAGCAGAATTGTTTTAATGAATCATTTAGAAGAAAGCAAGAAATCTTAATGGGTAGAGCCTATCATGCCTGATAGTGCCTCTGCCAATTCGAAGGAGACTTCCAGCCGAGTTTCCAACACCTTTTTCTTCTCCAAGAAAGATCAACAACCAATAATATTTTTTCCAATGCCTCTTATACATTCCTTGAATCGAAAATAGACCAGAGAAACCAAAAATAGCCAGAAGAAGTGAAGATCAAAATTCTGGTTCAAAGAACCAGATAGCTCCATGCAGAGAAAAAATTGTGAAGCATGCAAAACCAAACAACCTCCAAACAAATCCACCTCTCATGTTTCCAAGATGGTTTGCACCAAAAACTGAGGTTCATTAATGCCATTAACTCCCATATTCCCACTTATCTCTCCTTGCCACCACCTCCAAAGTTGGCGAGACCAATTCCAACTTCAACATGCATTTCCAACTTAGTGAAGCCTCCACGTAGGTTCCACTAAAATTTAACTAGCCCTTGCCAAACTGGCAGTACCTCCATGCATTTAAAACCAAATCAAATCAAATAAATCCATTGGAACCATCACCTTAGTCCCACTTGCCAATGACCCATAGGTTCCCTTTCATAATTAGTTTAGGATAGATTTCTTAAATCTTAGGTTAATTTAAAATAATAACCTTAGGTATAAAACAAATTGCCATAGGTAATTTCCACCTTAGGTTAGATTAAATTCTTAACCAATAGTATTAGGCATTAGGTTAAAATAACTTAGCATTACCTTAGTAATTTCCCTTATTCATTTAGCACTAGAGCTTAGGTTAGGTCACCACAACTTAGGTTAGGCTTAGGTTAGATTCAACCCAAGTAGAGTAGCTAGGAAGTAGAGTTAGGAAAATTTACCTAGTTTAGAATACCATTAGGATAATCCTTTAGATTTAGGATTTGATCCCTTTCATAGTCATGAAGCAGTTTCTATTTCCCTTTACGCCATTAATGTCCTGCAAGGTCAATCAAGAAGACCCAAGCACAACATACAAAATGAATGAAGGCACGGTCTTTCAAGATAATAAAGAATTTGTAACAAACACAAGTTCAGTCTGCTATGTCTCTTAATCAATGAATGTCAGTTTTACCATTCAGTTCTATGATAAGAAGATTTAAAACATTCCTTGGATCACTGAATTGATCCAAGGATGAGTCATTAAAAGAGATAAGTTTGCAACTCTCAAAACCAGATTGCAACTTATCATAAGAAGTGAAATGGATTCTTGCAAGCCATATCATTTTGGTCCAATGAATCCAAGAGTAGAAATGATTTATCCATGACAAACATGATTTTCAACAATAAAGGAAACACACCGCATTCAAGAAAATCACATGCCAACGCTTGTAATGCAAAAGAGAAATATAACAGTTTGTCAAGGTGTTACATACTTCCCTCCTAAAAAGAATCATCATCCCGATGATTATCTCATTTTAATCATTGCATTAAGGATAATAAATTTATTCACTTTCTTAACATATGTTTGCAACAATATCCAAATTTAAAGTTCCAGAAATCAGCATTCACATAGTTGTTTATTAAAAAACAAATAGTTATGTCCATAACTGGCAGACTTATTGACATATAAAGATAAAATCACAAATTTTTATCAGTCATCATAGTCAATTCTGATCAAATAAATATGGAAAAGTAGTTTTCATATCTTCCAGGTTTTCCCAGGTTGCACTTTCTTCATTAAACTGGTCCCACTGGACCTTACATTGACTTATCTCATGATTTCTTAAATGCAACTGGTGAGTTTCCAGCACTCGTATGGGTTTAAACACAATTATTCCTGGGTCTTGGACCTACAAGGAATTCCAATTTAACACATGTGATAAATCTGAAACGTATTTCTTAAGCAAAGAAATATGGAAAACATCATGCATTCATGACAAAGCAGGAGGTAATGCTAAACGGTAAGCTACAGGGTTGATTACTTCAACTATCTCAAAAGGTCCCACATAACGAGGTGATAACTTGGCAGCCTTGCCAAAAGTTATAGATCTCTTTTTCGGTTTAACCCGAAGAAAGACTTTCTCACCAAGTTCAAATTTCCTGTCAACCCACTTTAAATCAGCATAACTCTTTTTCCTATCTGCTGCTTCTTTCAAGCTCACGAATCATTTTAACTTGTTGTTTCATTTAAGTGAGAATTTCAGGTCCAATTACCTCTCTATCCTCAATGTTGTCCCAACTAACAGGGGTTCTACATTTTCTTCCGTATAATGCTTCGAAAGGTGCCATCTTAAGAGAGGCATGATATGTGTTATTATATGCAAACTCAACTAGTGGAAGGTACTCTTCCCACTTATACTGCTGATCCATACAATACATTCGTAACATATCCTCTAAAACTTGATTAAATATTTAAGTCTTTCCATCCTTTTTCAGATGATACGTAGAGCTGAAATTCAGCTTAGTTGCTAGAGCTGCATTAAGTGTTTGCCAAAACCTTGACGTCATTCTAGGATCTCTATCTAATATGATTAATTCAGGCACTCCATGTAATCTGAAAATTTTCATGTACAAATATTTTAGCTAACACAGGAGAATCATCCTTCAGATTACCAGCAATAAAATATGCTACCTTTGTTATTTTATCCACAACTACTAAAATAACATCATGTTTATTTCTTGACATAGGCAACCCTTGTACAAAGTCCATGCTTATCACTTGCCATTTGTACTGCGGTATGCTATGAGGATATAATAAACTGGCTGGGTGCATATTTTCCACTTTAACACGTTGACATTCAAGGCAATGTGTCACAAAATCAATAACATCCTTTTTCATCCCTTTCCAGAAATATTGTTGTTTTATATCAGCAAGCATCTTTGTAATACCAGGGTGTCCAGAAAAAGGTGAATTGTGAAATTCTGCTAACAATTTCTTTCTTAAATCATTTAGCGAAGGTATGTATACTCTGTTTTCAAATCTTAAGATTCCTTCATTATCAAAGTGAAAACCTTTATACCTCAAATCATTTGGATCTGCAGCAAGTGTTGTCTTTACTTGCTGAAAGTAAGAATCAGATTCCATAACACTTTTTACTTCATCCTTAAATTGAGTTCTCAATGTTATAAGAGCAGAAATGTGCTTCCTACGACTTAGAGTGTCAGCCACTCTATTTTCTTTACCCTTGATATAATTGATGTCAAAATCATATTGAGACAAAAACTCTAACCACCTTCATTGTCTTGCATTAAGATTTGGCTGAGTGAAGATATACTTCAGCCCAAGATGATCAGTTTTCAATTCAAAAGGTTTACCAAGTAGGTAATGCCTCCAAACTTGTAGTGCATGAACAATGGCAAGCAAGCTCTAAATCATGTGGAGCATAATTCAACTAATGTAACTTTAGTTTTCTACTTTCGTAAGCTATGACATGATCATTTTGTAACAAAACACCTCCTAGACCTTCACCCGATGCATCAATTACCACCATAAAGTCTCCATTAGGATCTGTACTGCTAGAATAGGTGCTGAAGTTAACTGTTCCTTCAAAGTTTTGAATGCAATTTCACATTTCTCACTCCAAACAAACTTTTATCCTTCTTCTGTAAAGAAGTTATTGGTGCAGCCACCTTAGAAAAATCTTTTACAAATTTTCTATAGTAACCAGCAAGCCCCATGAAGCTTCTAACTTCATGTACATTCTTTGGTGCAGGCCACTCAGTTATAGCTACAATTTTAGAAGGATCTACAACAATTCCATTCTTACTTATTACATGTCCCAAATAGTGCACTTCTGTGTCATAGAAAGAACATTTAGATAGCTTACCATATAACCGTCTCTTTCTCAAAATTTCCAAAACTATCTTCAAATGCTCATGGTGTTCCTCAATAATTTTAGAATATATGAGAATGTCATCCAAGAATACGAGCACAAATTTGTCCAAGTATTCTTGAAAGATATTATTCATTAAATTCATAAATGTTGCAGGTGCATTTGTTAATCCAAAAGGTAAAACCGTGAACTCATAATGTCCATACCTTGTTCTGAAAGTTGTTTTATGAATGTCCTCATCCTTAATCCATAATTGATGATATCCAGATCAAAGATCTATCTTAGAATATACCGATGCTCCATGCATCTGATCAAATAGATCATCAATCCTAGGGAGTGGGTATCTATTCTTGATTGTTGCTTTGTTTAACATTCTGTAATCAATGCACAATCTAAGTGTTCCATCCTTCTTTTTCACAAAAATTATAGGTGCTCCCCAAGATGAAACACATGGTCTAATCAAACCTTTAGACAAAATTTCTTACAAATGAGCCTTGAGCTCTACTAATTCTATAGTAGTCATTCGATATGGTGCCTTAGAAATAGGTTCGGTTCCAGGCTTGATCTTTATTGTGAAATCAAACTCCCTTTTGGGTGGAAGACCTGGTAATTCTTCCAGAAATACGTCACTGAAGTCTCATAACAGTCGATATCGTTCCATGACATCGCTGTTCTCTTCAGTTGTTTATACAATTTTCACTGCATATATAGTACAACCTTTATTTTTGGCCTTTTTAAGTTGCATAGCTGACAGTTTTCTAACAGAAATCTCACGTTTCACACCCTGAATCTCTGTTGTTTTCTACAGGTCATCTAAACAACTAATGTGTTTTTCAAAATAGTCCACTTTAGCCTTATGTTCTGCTAACCAATTAACACCTATGATTACATCATAAGACCCCAAAGGTGCAACATAAAGATCAACTTCAGTGGAAAAGTTAGGTAAATCAAGGACTGCTCCAAAAAGACACATACTAACTGTATGAACAACATTGTTTCCATACTGTACAGTCCATGTTTTATCCATGTTTCCAGCTTTTCTTTTTAGTTTTGATGCTAATTTACTAGAAATAAAACATTCAGTAGCTTCGGTATCAAAAATAATAGTTATAGGTAAACCAAATAACTTACCCAGAACTTCTATAGGAGTGGCTTGTTTCTCAGCCTGCTTGTCAGCTACTGCAGCGTGTATCTTGTGCTGCTGATTACGATCATCCTTTTTCAAAGGGCATTGATTTGTGTAATGATCTTTTCCATAGTTATAACAGCCTCCTACAGGTCCCTTTCTAGGCTCGGGTTTATTTCCAGCCTTAGAGTTATCATTCTGACCCCCATAGGACTTCTGTCTGTTATTATTGTTCTTGACAAAGTTGTTCCGTGCATTACCAGCAAACTTGTTTGTTGCTGCTTTCTTATTAGTATCAGATGAAAACTTACTTTTCATTCTGAATTTCTTCCATGGTCCTTTCTTAGGTGCAAGAGATGATGAAGAGGAGTTGGGGATTTTCTTCCTTACTTCCTCCTTATGAGCAGAAATTGCCTTCAATTTTGTTCCTGCCTTATGGCCTTTTCAACAACCCCTTCCATCATGGTTGGGCTGTGAACATCCACCTCTCCTCTTATAATGGGATTCAATCCCATGATGAATTTCCATATCCTGAACTTCTCATCAGTTTGGTACTGAGGTACATACTTAAGGAGTTTAGTAAACCACTCCCAATACTCAGTTACAGTTAGCTTTCCTTGAGCTAAGTTCTGGAATTCAGTCATTTTCTGATCATAGTAAAGTTTGCGGCAGCCAACGTTGCCTAAAGTAACCTTTAAATTGATCCCATGTGATATTAGTTTCATCAATATTTAACTCAGCCTTACGGCTGTCCCACCATGAAGATGCCTCATGGGAAAGCTGATATGCTCCCCATATCACCTTTGTTTCTTCTGAGAAATTCCTTATTGCAAAGTATTTCTCCATTTTGCTGAGCCAATTCTCAGCCCCATCTCCTAATGTGGTGCCATCAAACTTGGGTGGACTTATCCTTTTTATATCATTAGTGAGTTCAGCTGCCAGCCTAGCCTTTTTGTTCTCAGGCTGATCAGGTATGTTCACATTGTTATTATCAACACCTACATTGGCATTGTCCCAGGAGGTGGCTGATTATTGTTATCAGCATCTTCTTCCTCCTCATTTCCCATTACTTGTTGTTCAAGTACAGCCAAATGATCTCTTGTTTCCAACAGGGCAGCAAGGATCTCATTGAGTTCTGGGTAGTTGCTGCTCCTTCCTCAGGTGGAGGATTATTTGCAACATTTCCTCTTGTTCTAACCATTTTCTGTTACAAGAAAATTTAAGTTTCATCAGATTATGGACAAAATAGGTCCAAGAGATGTAACCTTCAACTCTGATACCAAGATGTAACATTCCCATTTTAAGACTTTAGAAACAAGGGATTTTTTTTTTTTTTTGAAACATAATGTTCTCTGTTCTAAATAAAACATCATTTAGAACACACATTCCATGCCAATCAATCTCATAACAGATAACCATATGCAGCTGTAATGACTCGGTATGCTACCGATCTCTCATTCCATGACTCGGTTACCAACCGATCTCTCATGTTAACTTAAAGTATATAATACTTTATGTATACTATGTATACTTGGTTCTCCTACCCTATTCTGGGTACTGAGTGATCTGTTTAAAGAACCTATCTGAATATTTGTTACCAATATTCATCTGACATCACGTTGCTTTAAACTAGGTGACATAGGACAATGCAACCAGCAGCTTGCGATACTTTGGCCAAATATTTTCAACATACTGTTCATGTTACTATTCCTAGATGACATACTCGTCATTTCAGAATACGTCCTTCACCTCACTCTTCTGTTATCTAGAATGGTCTTTACTGACTACCGTCAGTCCACTTGCCCAAGGTTTAACCCTAGCCCTGGTTACAAACATAATTTATTATAAGATGATGCTCACAATGACTTAGGGTATATGGGCATACTCGGTTGACCTAAGTCAACCAGATGTGCCAAGGTACGCTGAGCCATTGAAAGCTACTACCTATCCTAAATATGCTACTAACTTGACCTAGAGAGAAACTAAGTTCAAGTCCTTATTTGTGTGTAGATCTAGATGATCAATGCAGAAGGGTGTTGCCACATGTCAACTGCAACATTGTATCCTCGAGAAGACCCTTGTCTTCTCAAAGGTACAGTCCTGTAGTTGGCATGTGCCAACATCCTATTAGAAACTACCTCATCAAGATGTACATACCCCAAGGAGGTTATTAACACATTATTAATTTGGATTATTACACCGATTACAACAACCCTGCTAAACCCTAATCCAACACTCCATAAGTTCTTTTCTAAATTTGATTCAATTAGTCATAAAAGAACTTCCTTAACTTATGATTGTTTTTTATGTTGTTTTATTTGGCTTAACATACAAATATCCAAAAACGGGACAACAACATCATAAGTTCCATTAAATGTAAACTTAACCATTCAAAGAAGGTGTAACAACCAAATAGGTTCAACTATAGTAGACTTTATAGGAAATGAAGTCTAATGATTAACGATCATATCACCATTCTTTAGATTACATTCTTTGAGTGAGGAAGAGTCTTCCTCTACATGATTAAGTGTTAGGGTTTGTCATACCCTTCTTATCTTTCACAATTTATATAGTTTTACTGTATATTCATTACACATTCCAATACTATGTTAGAATTGTTTAGATAAGATTGTTATCTTATGCAACTTAACAAGTTGCATCTTAATAAGATAAATTAAATTAATTTCCTTTATCTAATTTATCAATTCTATCCAAATTAAGCATATAATAGATATGAAGAATATCATCAAGATAGGATTTACATCTTTTTCATAAATACAAGATAATTTACACAACCAACACAAGTAAATCTCCAACTATCAATTCATCATTATAAAACTAAACATTTACAAGACTATGCAATTTAGGCATATTGTATAACAAACAACCTTTATTCCCAAAAAGAATACAACTTTTCTTTTTCAATACAACTCAAGAATGAATCGAAACTCTTTACATAAGATCCAGAATTAAATAAGCCAATACAACATGAAAGTTCTTGTCTTCTTTTATCACTTACGATGTCCATCTACAAAATTGCTAGCACGGGTCAGTTCAATGAACTGAGCATGATAAGCACTAAGCATTAAAGTAAAGTGCATTCCACTAATTGTTTCATTAAACAACTCTGCTTTAATGAAACAATTAATATACATCATACAAATAATCATAAGTAATAACATCTAGAAAGAAGTAACAATTAAGAGAATCTGAATTCACTTTTAAGAAAAGAGCATAATATAATCTGCAACACAGAATTATATCACAAGATTTAATTGATCCTATCAATTACTTTAAACAATCAACAAGTCTTGTCATTAAATTATTTCATAAACTCATAAAAATAGAAATACACATTTATCCTTACCAAGCAGCAAAAGAAGTTAGTTACAACATAGCTCATATTAGTATGCTTCATCTTTCCATATAAACAAAGAAGAGAATCAATACATACCTATTCTCAGACACAATTCATCTGAAGGAAAGAATCAGGTTTAGAACACACACACTGCCTCAGTCCAAAGATACAAAATAAGGAGTCCATAAATAAAGAGGCAACATCAAAACAAGAATCCCAATTCAATCCAAGAAGATTAGGAAAAAAACAGTCTAACTGAAAGCCTTACTAACTTCTATATGTTAGTAGATATAATTCAAAGATCTGAAAACCAAACTTTCCAAAAATCCAAGCTATACTTTAGAAAAAATAAATCTCTTAACCAATCCACAAGAAATTTCCCATCTCAGAAGAGAATCAAATAAAGAGAAGTTCAGTCAATGAACTTATACAGTCAACATAAAAAGGATCTCAAAAAAAAAGGACCCAATCCATAACTCATTTCATTTATACTATGAAATGAAATCCTTTCTCTAATACAAACTTAGTAATTCTTTAACTAGTTTCTGAAAGAGTACACAAACCCGAATGCACAGTCAAAGGATGCACACTACAACTTTCATTACAAAACTTACAAACTTTACCTATTTCCATTCACCAAGCTCAAGTTCAAATTCAAATCTCAAAATGAAATTCACAGTACAGTCTCTAAACAGTATACTGTCCCCAAGAGATCATATTCACTTCTCTTCTAAAACCCAGAGATTCATTCAAAGAACCCAACAAGGAATAGAAATCCACAACAGTGCAAGATAGACAAGGGGTCAAAAAACTCATGAACTCAAGACTGAATTCCCAAACATTCAGTAGTTCATAATCCCAAATAAGAACAACATTACCAACATTTCAGGATGATATGTATATCCCTTCATACTACACTCAGTAAATAGGTTTAAATTCAACATTCTATTAAAACCCATGAATCAGATGAAATATCAGAAGAGAGTAAGGAACTAAAAAATTCATTTAAGACAAGTACTGTCCCAAACTTCTTCCAACTCGACTAAATAGAATCACCACAAGCCTCTTGAGTTCCATTAAAAGCTTATGACAGGTAAGAATTTTTTCAACATCAAAGACAAAAAGGAAGTAAATAATACATTCCATAAACCTCTAATTGATACAATGATCCAAATACGACAATCCCATAACAAGATGTAGTTCCAGTCCATTTATTTCTAAGAACAAAATAGTCAAGTTTTCCCACAAGACACGGGTTCACTCAGGGTAGAGAGGGAATAGGATACACTACTTTGAATTCACACCCTGTCAGTTCAAGAACACTGTACAGTCCAAAGACAGAAGTAATAAAACCATTCACTCTCAAGGAAACAAGAAGAGGAGACCTCAAAAAGAAGTTACACGGTCTACTTCAAACCAAAAAAAACTCTCAAGACCCCTTCGAGCAGACAGTATTAAATGAGATTAAAGCTTACAAAATCCAAAAACCAACAAAACCCAGCTCACAAAATACAAGTATAAAATCAAACAATCGATTCCAATACAAGATCAAAAAACAACCAACAATGGAATACCTGTACAGTGTCAAATATGAGCTTCGAACATAAGTTCAAACTTTACAACAAAGCTCAACAAACACAAGACTCAAATAAGCCTATAACCGGAAACCCATGGCCCTAAATACAAGCTCAGAATAAACACCAATGCTCTATTATGGGTTCAAGCATTTTCAATTCCATAAGGAAGAATAAAACTCCTTAGTTCAGAGCTCAAGTACAGAACAAAACTCAACAACTCAACAGTAAGTTCAGCATTCATAAGAACTAAATATGAGTACAGTTGTTGAATACGAAGATTCAACCAAAAAGTTCAGAACTACACCAAGTTCAACACAGTCCAAAACAAACACAAAGTCCCAATAAAACTCATAACAAATCACAAATTTGAAGCTTCAATACAAGCTTAGAACAACTACGGAGCTCCACTTCAAGCTCAACGAAACACAAGACTAAATAGAGATTCAGAACCAAACAAGCAACAAGCCAATTCTTTCAACATTAGTCTCGAATGTAATAAACAAAGCTTTGAATACAAGCTACAGATATTCCACTACAAATTTCAGAGCTTCAAGTACAAGTTACAGAGTTTCAATACAAATTCACATGAATACCTCTAAATAACTAGTACAGAGAAAGTTCCCAAAAACTACCATTAACAACAAAGGATTCACATTCCAAAACCCACATAGATTTCATGAAAACATGCAAGTAAATAACCAGACATATTATGCAAAAATATATATCTCCAGTGAGTAGAATAGTTTTAATGAATCATTTAGAAGAAAGCAAGAAATCTTAATGGGTAGAGCCTATCATGCCTGATAGTGCCTCTGCCAATTCGAAGAAGACTTCCAGCCGAGTTTCCAACACCCCTTCTTCTCCAAGCAAGATCAAACAACAATAATATTTTTCCACAATGCCTCTTATACATTCCTCGAACTGAAAATAGATTAGAGAATTCAAAAATAGCCACTAAGTGAAAATCAAACTACTGGTTCAAAGAACCAGATAGCTCCATGCAGAGAAAAAATTGTGAAGCATGCAAAACAAAACAACCCCAACAAATCCACCAGCATGCCTTCCAAGATGGTTTGCTCACCAAAACTGAGGTGAATTAATGACATTAATTTACATATTCCCACCTATCTCTCCTTGCCACCACCATCCAAAGTTGGCGAGACCAAATTTAACTTCCACATGCATTTCCAAACTTAGTGATGCCTCCACGTAGGTTCCACTAAAATTTCCAACTATTACCAAAACTGGCAGTACTTCCATGCCTTTACCAAATCAAATCAAAATCACATCTCATTAAAGCTTAGGAACCACCGCTTAGCTCCCACTTGCCAATCGACCCATAGGTTCCCTTTCATACCCATTAGTTTAGGATAGATACAATTTTCTTAGGTTAGATCTTAGGTTAATTTAAAATATATAACCTTAGGATATAACCTTCAAACAATAGATTGCCACCTTAGGTTAGGTCTTAGTTTAACCAAATAGTATAGGCAATAGGTTAAAAATAGAAATAACTTAGCATCCCTTAGGTTATTTCCCTTCATACTAACTTAGTATTAACAACTTAGGTTAGGATGTCATCCCACGTAGAGTGGTAGAAAGAGTTAGGAAAAATTACCTGATTCTTGAATCCCATTAGCGTAGACCTTATTAGATATAGGACACGTTTATATTCTCTCTTTCTCAAGAATCCTGAAGCAGGTTTCTATTTCCCTTAATGCCATTAAGTGCCCTGCAAGGGTCAATCAAGAAGAGCCGAGCACAACACAAAACAAAATGCAGGCATGGTCTTTCAAGATAATAAAGAATTTGCAACAAACACAAGTTCAGTCCGTTAAGTCTCTTAATCAATGAATGTCATTTTTTCATTCAGTTTAGATAAGAAGATTTAAAACATACCTTGGATCAATGGAATTGATCCAAGGATGAGTCCAATTAGTAAGGGATAAGTTTGCAACCATTCAAACCAGATTATTGCAAGCAACAACATATCAGCCCTACAATCAAAGAGCAGAAATGATTTATCCATGGCAAGCATGATTTTTCAACAACCACGAAACATACATTTGTCCTTGAAAATCACATGTCAATGCTTGCAATGCAAAAGAGGAATATATAGGTATTTTTCAATGGGTGTCAGGAATGATAAAAGGTGTATTGGCACTAACGGTTGTGGGAAAAAGGAAGCTTAGCACGGCCAAATAGTTATAAGGGATGACCAATTCCGGTTATAGCGTGACTGATGTCAGTTGACTAGGGAAAAAATATGACTGGCATCGCTTAGATCAGGTTGGGTTTAAAAAATAGAAATTCCGTATTTTACTTGAAATCATTGTTGTGTTGTGAATTTGGAGAAAATGACAGAGTTTTTTGACTTTTGGTAATTTTTTTAAGAGAGAAGGACAAAGAATTATACCTGACTGAGGTGGAGTATACGAGTTAGTGATATGACCTAGGGAAATGGATCGACAAGCTCAGGGGGATCAATTTGATTGGTTGGATTAGAGGAATGGATTTGGTGGTTTGTGCATAGCAGAGGTAGGAGAAGGTTTGGGTGGGCCACCGGTGTAGCGGCTAGATGTACCACCATGCCGATGACACCGGGATGAGGTAGGATTCAATCCCAATTTGTCATTTGTTGAAAATAGGTTGGTTAAATTGGTGTTGGGTAAAACCATGTTGGGTGGGGGGTATAATTTTTATTTTTTTGTTGAAAGTTTGGCTATGGTGGAAATGTAAAAATGATAAATGAATGATTTGATGATGTGGTAAAAATGGTTGTTAATTGGTTCTTGTTTGGTTTAATTTCCAATTATTGATATAAAATGGAAACAAACTGAGGTAGAATGTGAATAGGATAATGAAGAGGAAATTGGTTAGGGTAAAGAGTGGCTAAGCTAACCTCCAAGGGACCCATGCCCTAGGAGTGTTGCCTACATAGCCCCAATGAAAAGGGAGCCTCAGGCCGATGTAGTTATCCCATAATCTAGGGAAGAATGTGATGAGGTAGAGGAATGGGTTAGTAGGTTTTAGGTATGATTGAGTGTAGGTAATAGGCATGGTTGTGTCTTAGGTGATAGGCATGGTTGAGTATTTTAAATATAGGTGTCGATGGTCTAGTCATGTATAAGATAATCAATAAGTAATGAGTAAGGTGAATGGTAAGAGGTGGTAAAAGAGCCACTTAATTGATAAGGACCCTAATGATTCTACCATACCCAAGATGAGATTATGAATGTAAGGCCCTAAAGGAATTACATAATGGACTATTATAAGGGTGAAGAAAGTGACATGATCAGGAAATGCCATAGCTGCGGAAAGTACCATGAGTAGAGAGAAAATTAGGGTGAAAAGGCAATGAGGTGAAAGTGGGTAGTTTAGCATAACTTAGTGTACGACAACATGTTTACCTAACAAGAAAACCCATTATAAAAAATAGAAAAGTCCATGACAAAAAGTTATCATTTTCTTCTTTTCTAAATTTTTTTTGATAGACTGATTGATGTGGGAAGTAAATATGGGATGAGTATATTATCTCCTTGAAGTCTTTGTGAAGCTAATCAATGCAAAAAGCTTCAAATCATTTTATTGTATTTTTGCAATGAATTTATATAGTTTTCCTTCAAGGGAGCAGTCTATTTATAGCAGTGAGATAGAAGAGATGTCTTTTTTGAGGGAGTCATCTCTTTTTTGGAAGTTTGAATCAAGGAGTTTCATCCTGTTATATTTTTGGACGTTTAAGTCATGGAGAAGACCATAGAGGAAGATGAGTATTTTGTTTAGAAGACAAAACCATAGTACACGAAGGTTAACTATGAAAGATATGGTTTCAAGTGACGAATGACCATGGGAATCCATATTTTAAAAAATATGAAAATTATCCATGAGAATCATGTTATGAGTAGAGTTGTGGTACTCATATTGAAGATAAGGCTGAAAAGTGATGTGTAATCACATGATTCTTTTTTTAGTCGTTGATCCTCAAAATAGGTAACATGGAAGGTGAATGGTGCTTAAAGGATGAGAAATCAATAGAAAGAAGTTGATATAGGACTTGATGTCAACAATAAAATGGTTAAAGATGTAAGGCATTGAGAGGCTTAGGTTCAGGTTTACCTTTGATTGAAGAAAAATGATAAACACCTGATGCATAGGCATGGGTAATGATATAGGGTCTAAGCCAATTATGAGAAAAATTTCCCTACTTACTTTTCTCTTCTTTGGTTACATGTTTATTTTCCTTCAGGACGAGGTCACCTACCTGAAATTTTTTTTCTTGGAAATGTTTTTCGTAGGCACATTTGATACATTTTTGGTAGATTTGGAGATTTTCAAGAGCATTGAGATGACATTTATCTAATAACTCAAGTTTTTCCAAACAATCATGGTGAAATTCATCGTTGTTGAGCATGTCTTGTAGTGAGATGCGGAGAGATGGAATATGGACTTCGAGAGGTAAGTCATCCTTAGTACCGTATAATAGAGAAAAAGGTGTGGCCACAGTTGAAGTACAAATAATAGTGCGATAAGCCAACAAAGAAAAAGGAATGTGTGAATGTCAATCCTTACTAGTATCGTCAACTACTTTCATAAGAATTTTGTTCAAGGTTTTATTGGTTGATTCTGCTTGGCCATTGGTTTGTGGGTAATAAGGTTATGACAAACTGAGTTTGATGCCAAAAGTGTCACACAACTTATGTAGGGTTTTGTTTTTGAATTGTTTTCCATTATCAGTGATGAGATAGTGAGGAACACCAAAATGACAAATGATGTGATGGTTGATGAATTCACATATTTTCTCAGATTTTGTAGAAATTAGGGGAATGTATTCTACCCATTTAGTATAATATTCAGTAACGATTAGAATCCATTGATGGTGTTGTGAAGAATGGGGATTGATCTAACTGACAAGATCCAAGCCCCATTAAGAAAAGGGCCAAAGGTCTCGTGTGACCTGTAAGGCATGACTAGGTGTGTGATGAATATTATCATGTTGTTGGCATTTTACACAAAATTTGCCATAGTCAAAATAGTCATTGTTTAAATTTGGCCAATAATGGCCAAGGAAAATAATGCGTTTAGCGACAACTAAACCACTAAAGTGGCCTCCACAAATTCCATTGTGAATTTCCTTGATGGTGTAGGGAATTTCAGAACTTGTAAGGCATCGTAAGAGAATACCGTTGAAGCCAAGATTATAAAGGAGACCACCCATGATGACAGCGAGAGAAACTTTTAAGAAATGCAAATTTTCCATTACGAGTGAGATCAACAGGTAAAATGGAAAGGGAAAGGTAGTCCTTAAACTACTTATACTAAAGGTCACGTGGGTCAGGTGAAATGGTTTTGACCGAGTAGACCTCATGAGGTAAGTAAGAGGGTGATTGTAACCTTTGTATTATGATGAAGATTTTAGATTCGGTAGGCAAAGAGGGAATTTGAGAAGCCAAGAAGGCCATGGTATCCGTAAATTTATTGGTAGAACATGGAGTGGTTTGAAGTTCATAATGGTCAAAGTTAGTCAAAAGTATGTCTACATGATGTTTATACTTGTGAAGTATTTCATTACAAAACTGGTATATACCATTGACCTTGTTTACGACCAACTGGGAATCACCAAAGATATTGATTGACTTAACATCTAAGGCATAAGCAACCTAGACATCCAATTCGAGTGCTTCATATTCGGTAATATATTTTGTACAATAAAAATCTAGTTTGAATGATAAAGGCATAGGTTTACCATCAAGAGGAATGAGGATAATACCAGCTCCACCCCCATGCTGACACTTGGTGCCATTGAAGAAGAGGGTCATTTAGTAAGTGGTATCATTCAAGGAGAGGGTAGTAATGGATTCATCAGGGAAATAAAAGTTAAAGGGTTGATTTCTGGAGAGAGGTGCATCTTTCAGCTGGTTAGCAATGGCTTTGCCTTTGATAGACTTTTGATGGATGAATTTGAGGTCAAGGATGACAAGAAGCATGATTCAACATGCAACACGTTGATGTTAGTAGGTTTTGGTGTACATGTAATGTAAGGGGTCAGTATTGGAGATGATAAAGGTTTTATGGTTGAGTAGGTAATGACGTAGTTTAGTGGTGACAAAAACTAAGGCTAAGAAAAGTTTTTAGCATGGGTGTATTGATTTTTATATTCCAAAAGGGTATGGATTATATAATAAACCACTTGATCTTTGTGTTGATCATCATGATGAGTGATCATAACACCTAAATAATGGTCAATGGAGGAAATGAGCACTAGTGGTTGAAGGAGGTATTGTTTTAAGGAATCAAATGATTTGAGGCATTCATTATCCCATTTGAATGAGACATCCTTCTTGAGGAGATGATGAAATGTATGAAAATGGTTGGAAAGTTGTGAGATAAAACAACGAATGGATTACAAATTACCATACAAGATTCGAAGTTAATGGAGATAAGTAGGTGGAGGAATTTCTAGAATAGCCTTTACTTTAGTAGGACCGACTTCTATGTTGTGTAAATAAATGATGAAACCAAGGAGTTTTCCTAAAAGTACTGAAATGATGCACTTATTTGGTCGAAGATGAACACAATACTTGATGAGGAGGTCAAAGATGACCTTAGGGATGTTCAGGTGTTTGGCTTGATGTTTTGATTTGGCAAGAAGATCATCTACGTAATCTTCCAATATGTGATGCATGATGTTATGGAAGATGTAATTCATGGTTTGCTGATATGTATAACTAGTGTTTTTAAGGCCAAAAGGCATGACTAAATTAGCAGAAGGTCCACTAAGGAGTGATGAAGGAAGTTTTGTGTTGATCTTGTGGAGAAAGTAATATTTGATTATAAACTAAAAAGCCATCCATGAGTGATAGCATTTCATGGCCAGCGGTGAGATCAACTAGTTGGTCAATTCCTGGTAGGGGAAAATCATCTTTGGGACAAGCTAGTTTGAGGTCATAGAAGTCCATGCAAATGTGGAGTCCCCCTATCACCTTTTTGATAGTTACGATGTTAGAAATACATTGGGGATAGTTAATGGGTAAGATGAAGGAAATTGAGAGAAGGCACTAAAGTTCTTATTTGACTAGAAGAGCAATGTAAGGGTGCATTTTCCATAGCTTTTGTTTGATGGGTTTGGCATTAGGAATGGTTAATATATTGTGGAAAATGATTTTTGTGTCAATACTGGGCATATCAGCATAAGACAAGGAAAAAGTGTTGCTATGGTCCCAAAGGAAAGAGGTAAAAGCTTCTTGTTCAGTAACATCTAAAGACTGAACTACCTTTAGGTTGTGCGGGTTGTCTTGAGTATTAATGTTGATTTTGATAGTCGATTCGTTCAACATGGTTTGTGTCTCAGAGGGTAACGATCAGTGAATATAAGAGACTTCCGCACTAAGGTAGGTGAGGATGGAATCATCGTCATGACATTGAATGACATTAATAGAAGGCATATCTTCATTGGTCGTGTTAGGATATAGGAAGGGGAGAGAAGACGACACCTCACCATCTAGTTGATAGGTCAGAGGTACTAGGGAAATTGTGTTTATGAAAAAAAAGTTAGGAGGAATATATTTGGGATCTATAGACTCTGTGGGTGAAGATGGTGACGTGGGTGAATGAGGTGGGGAAGGTTTGTCTTCCTAAATGAGATTTACGTGGACCTTCTTGGGAGGTGGTGTGGAAAATCCAATGCCACTATGGTCATTTTGTTTATGGGTAGTACAAGAAATGATAGTATGACGACCTTGTGCATTGAAACCAAATTCAAATCCTTTCCATGCACAATATTTGAGGAAATTTTGAGTGAAGCAGTAGTTAGTGAGAGATTGGAGGTCATATGAGAAGGTTCATGTTTGGGATGGAGGATCGGGTGAATAGGTGGCCATATCAAGTCCCACATACGTCATATTAGTGTGAAGGTGGGGAATACCATAAGAAAAAACCTCACCTACAAGGTATTCATAACTAGGGTGTTGGTGCATGTTCCCATACTCTTGCAAAGTGAGGAATGTGTCGATATTGTGTAGGTGGTACTCCCTTAGAGTAAGGAGTTTAAAAAAATATTCTAAGGGATTAGTAGTCAATATGTGGGTAATGGGGATAGACAAATCACTAGATGGTTGGGAAACAGATGAGTCAGTTGTAGAGGCTGCGGTGGTAGTAGGAGTAGTAGGGTTATATATGGGAGAGGTGGTGAAAACATTAGTGGATGGGATTATGGTTGAAGGTGGAATTGGAGGTAGTGGTAGATGCATTAACTAGTACAAGCACATCATTAGGCCAATACAACATGTTACAGGTCTTGAATGGCGATGGATCGGCAGGGATGGTGTAGTTATGTCCCTCATGCTCTAATTTTAAGCAATGGTGTAAATTCGAGGGGACACAACCCATGATGTGAATCCATGGTCTTCTGAGCTATAAGTTATACTTGAATTCTCCTTTTAAAACATAGAGTAGTTTTGGGACATTATCAGGGCCTATGCAAACATGAAGGATGATAGTGTCAAGGGTGGAGATGATGGCATTGTTGAAGGAGCGTAACATAACTAGGTTATTATGCATATAGTTAGAAGCATTACACATTTGATTATATGCGTGGGAGGAGATGATGTTAATACTAGAACCACTATTAATAATGACACGTTGTATGCATATGTTATTGATATAGATAGAAATGAATAGGGTGGGATCAAGATCTTCTAACTGGATAGGTATAATCTCCTCTTCAGGGAAGATGAGGGAAGCGATTTGAGGAGTAGTCGTGGACATAGAAGGAGGATCTGATTTTTTTAGCAAGTCCACATGGTGAGGGGTAATTGGGTATAAATTCAACAGATTGTAAAACCTTGATAAGGGCTTGTCTGTGGGATTCAGAAGTCTTGACGAGATCATACAAATAATCTCTAGAGGAGACTGATGTAATTTTTTTATCATTACGTGATGGGTGACCCCTTTAAAGATCTATGGTGTGTAGGTCCATAGATGGTAATTTTGGGAGTGGGTGTAGATGGAATATTGGGTACAGGGTTGGTTGATGCGTTAGTTGCTTTTTCTTTGTATTTGTCTTTCTGAGTGTGAGTAGCAACGTGAACCATGTTAATTTGAGGAGAGGTGGATGGAGAGGGTGTGTCATGAAAGGTATAACGATATGAGGGAAAAAATCCTAGTGGTGGATAAGTGCCTTGTGAAATGAGTAGGGTGCACTAAAATTTGGGTGGTGGTTTAGCCAACTCTCTAATATAGACCATGTTGATCTTGAATTTTGGAGGTGGGAAAGATGGTTATGGGGGTGGAGATATTGATCATTGAATCAACGAAAGGACGATGATGTATGGTGATAGGTGAAGGTGGAGCATGGTCCTCATCAAGAAGTTTGTCATCATAAAAATTTTACTTAGGAGGAAAAAGTTGAAGAAGAACGGTCTTTAGAGCCTTACAATTTTCAACATCATGTCCTGACACATGATGATAGGCAAAAATATTGGTTTCATAAAGCCCTTTTGGTTTGTTTTTGAGATGGTTATAAGGTCAAAGTGGCAATAATGTTATGATGAAAGTCTCTAAGAGGTTTGATAAAATGTTGGCATAGGATCCTGATAACATATCACAATGGGAAATGAGTGTGTGTTTGGGTACATGTGTGGCTATTTGTGATGGAAGAGGCTTTATAGGATGGGGAATGGGTTGGTCTACTATTTTGGTATGTGGAGTTGTCTTAGGTCTTGTTGGCATCTACTTGGGTGAAGGTGGGGTAGAAGAGCTAGCATTGGAAGGGTTGGTTACTTTGACTACCTTATTGGAGGATAGTGGATTCTTAGATTTGGGTTACACATTCTTGGGTGAAGGTGACATGGGAGTATGGGATGTAGAAGGAAAATAAAATGGTGGAAGAGGACAGGTTACTGTACGTACCCAAAACTATATGTACTGTACAGTCGGAAATTGGTTACAGAAGCCCCAATGATGATTAAGATCTCTTCACAAGGTGTTCAGAATCCAGAAAGCTTTTTGAGTATACATTTTCATCCCAATAATCATTGTCTAGCCTCTATATGTTTTGTCCTAGCCTTTTCTCTCTTTTTCCTTGTTGTTTTGTTGTTATTTACAAGACCACCTCCTTGCCAGGGCGGCGGTCCTGTAACCGTCACCCAAGCCAGCGCGGAAGTCCTGTAACCGTCACCCAGCCAGGGCGGCGGTCCTGTAACTGCCACCCAGGCCAGGGCGGTGGTCCTGTAACCGTCACCCTGCGCAGGGCGGTGGTCCTGTACGTGCTTTCAAGAATGTTCCGATGATCACGTCAAGCATGAAAATTCAATTTTCACCCACATTTCTCAACCACTAAAGCTTGTATTTATGTTTTTGCCAACTGGACAGTGATTTATCTTTGTTTAATGGTGGGAGAGTTCAATTTTAACTTGCCTTCTAGTCATTGCAAATGCTATAAATATGCATCTTGTTTACAAGTAAATGGTCTTGGTTCTTTGGGTCTGGAGTCTTCATTCTTAAGCTCATTCTCAATACTCAGTCCTATATTTATTTTATGCAATATTTTATCTTTAGCAGGATAGAATTCTGAATATTTTAGTTATTGCATCATTGTACACCGACAATGTCCTGCTAGGAATCGATCAGGAAAGCTATGTTCTCTTGGCCATCCTCGTTCCACTGTACTTCATTGTATTCTCTTGAGCTGCTATTATCATTGTTTAGTACCTACCTGTTTATCATTTATTTCATCATTACTGAAGGACCGATAGGAATCCTTATAGGCCAAGCTCTGTTCTCTTGCTGCATCTTTCCCCACTTGTGCTTCATGCCGGTTTTTACTTCAAAGGACTACCATCCTAGGCCTTCTCTTGCTGATGCTGAATACTCCGTAGCTCAAAATCACAGCACCATGGATGCAGATCAAGGTTCTAAATTGATGGTCTTAGGCATACAGTTGATTGCAAGCAAACATGAAAACCTCCTCCAAGTGTGGGAACTTGTAAAACTGAGAAGGAATCTCCAGAATGAGAGGTTGGTTCTCAAACTCCTATGATTTAGAATCTATATTTGCACAACTACAGAGTTCAGATACTTAAATTTTTTTCCATACCCTAAATTGCAAGGAGAAGGGATAGAAATGCAAAAATTGAAACTAACTAAAGATGGGATGAACGAAAGGAGTGGTGACTATTTTGTATGCAAATAGACACAAACAAAGACTACAAATAAACTCATACAAGGCTGATAAGATATAATTTAGGACTGAAATGAAAGAAATAATACAAACAAAGGACGGATGGAACCATTCACAAAGCTTCATTATCATTTCCAATGTCACAAAAACCACCCGCATTACAACCTCAGAGAGAGTAAAAAACTGTTACAAATTTTGGGGAGGTCTGATCCTTGACAATCACTTGCATGAGGGGATGAAAGAAAATTTTTGTATGACAAAAGTATCCCCTGAAGAAATGAGCCAACTGGCTTTATACAATGCATGGGTCAAGCCCAGGAGAGAGAAAACGTATAAAATTATGGGAGCCATCCGTATTGAATGCAGATGCCATAAATCAGCATGGGGACCTACAAAAACATACCCTGACACTGTTTGACCCATGCGGAGAAGAATGCGACCCCCATATGTGCATTAAATGGTTGTTTGAAAGTCAGTAGTTCTAGCCATGGAACGACTTTTTTAAAGACATTTTCGATGTATACTCTCCAAACATGAACCAAAATGCAAGATGACCTAGGATTGGTAGAGAATTTTACAATCTTTCCATTGATATAAAGAAGTGGAAATCCGAGCTCCTGGATTCGAAGGATATGAAGGTATGAAGTTAGGGCAAAAAACGGCCCAAAAAAACGGATCGGCGCGGGAAAATTTGAATATTTTCCCAGTGTCTCCAGTCCAGGTAGCACGTGGAAAAATTTAATTGGTCATGGGCCCTTCCTGCTCCATTAATTATTTTAGCCTTTGGCATATTTTCCAAAATTCCCCTGTTGTGTTGACGAGTTAGGACACGTGTCGCAAACCTGATTAGTCCGTGGGCCTCCTTGGAAAATTTCCTGTCACTTGGACACTGGCATGACCTGATTCGTTGGTAGGGGCTTTCCTACTGCTCTTTTCACATGTTTCACCTTTTATGTCCTCCGCATTACCTTTGGCCTAGTGCCCAAACCGTATGGGACAATTTTCTCCGGACGCCGAATGGGCTTTCTTGTTCGGCTGGCGGCGAAGACAGTGCAAGATCCATTTGCTCCAGGCTCCTTGGATTTTTTCATCCCACCATTACTTTTGGCCTAGATGTCCCCAATTCTGTGCGACGAGTAAGTCCTATGTTGTTGGACTAAACCGGCCGGTTCACGTCCGACGCGTACATATTGACAGGATTTGTGTCAGATCTGTCTCAGGACGAAAGTTCCTGTTTGGCTGAAAAAAAACCGGAAATGCTGTTCGGTCATCCCGAATATTGTTCCCAACTATATGCGAACAAATACTTGGGAAAATTTCCTTTCTTATCAGTTGATCGGGTTTTCGCGTCCGCACATACCTACGCCCAGATGTCCCAATTGCTGTGCGGACTGCTTGGCGGATTTTCGGCGAATTCCGCCCCGCCCTGACGTCCCACAAATGTCCAACAGCCTGATTTAGGACCCTTAGTCGAATTTTCATGATTTTTCCTGGCCTCGAAGATCTGATGCATGTTATCAAAATTACCATGCGGGGGTGTGAATTTTGGATAACAATTTGCGGACCCAGCCGGGTCCATCTGCTGCTAGATGAAAAGACACCGTAGCCTGAAGCAATCCAATTGGGACATGGAGTTCACTCAATTCTATGCTTAATACCCAACTTGATTAGAATGTGAAGGAGGAAGATGGATGGAATATCACCTGTGGAAGCAAGGACGGCCCAAAACATACTCCATGGACAGAAGTATGCCAAAGCACTTTAGGGAAAACAAAACTAACCTACAGCAAAATAATTGTGCCAATAAGCCACATGGAGAATGAAAATCTAATCTAATATTTACAAGGTAATTTCCCTCAAGAAGAATGCTGAGTAGATTTCCCATTGAATGGACATGCAGTTTTCACAATCCGATGAGGCCATTGAGAAAAGCATTGTTGTTCTTGCAACTTCGTACATGTATGGGACCACTCCAAATGGCATCAATTTTTGAAGGCCTTCCCGGTTTTGCTTTATCCACATTCCCATTCAACACTAGATCTCCAAATCGGAAGGATCTATCCTGGCCTTCCTATCAAAGGTCTTCTGGATCAAAAGCTTGTCTTTCATACTTGGGATGCTGTTTCTGATCTTTTGCAGCTTAATCAACTCTAAATACCTACCTCATGGGCTCAATTATAGCAACTCCAGTGTGGTCTTCATGAGATCCATGTTGGCACTCAAGTGACATGGGCAAGATTGCTTCTCTTCAATTAGACAAGCCTGAATGGAGTTACCTATGGATCTTTGGGAGTTATCCTATCGCCCCATAGGCTGATTTCAGTTTGGTATATGCCAAGACCTCTGATTCTATCGGAGAGTCCTCCCTAATGATCCTCAACACAGTTCTGTTTGTAGAATCGGCCTGGCCATTACTTGAGGGTAATAGTTTTTGATGAAGTGCTTAGGTAGATACCATTTTGATAGACCCTCATCCCTTAGATCCAATGAATGCCAATGCATATCAGAGATTATTGTAGCAGGTATACAAATTGGTTGTTAATTCCCATCATAAAAGTTAAGATTTAGACTTCATTTGTTCTTTGAGGCTACTGCTTCTGTCCATTAGTGACAGTAGTTTGGGCTGTCAAAATCCTTTATTCCCTGGCTTGAATTGGGTTTAAGGACTCCAATGACGTCAAACAAACCATTGCCTATGGAAGGCTGGGTCAACGAGATTGGATGTAAATGAAAGGGTTAGCAAGTCTTCTTTTCCTATGAAGATGCACAATTTTAACCCTCTTGAAGCCATGCATAGCAATCACTGAAGATTTTAGGCCATAATTAACCAGCCTTCACTGATTTTTAGAGCTGTCACTCTTGGTGCAATGCAAAATGACCACAGTCGGTCTCCACCATAGAACTTCTTCCAATTACCCTTTGAATCTGATTTGTTGCCTAATGAAATCTCAGCAGCACTCCATTCACATCTTTCTGAACAAAACTCCATCAACAATGGCATATTGAGACAGCCACAATCTGAAGTGTCCCTTTGGGTCTTTGTCATCTCCAGAGGGATAGGCTATGCCTAGGAAGTGTTATAATCCTTGGGGCTAGCAAGGAGTGGGGGCAGCATTGTCTTCTTTTTCTGGCCACTTGGGGGTTTCCACATGGCTGTCCTGGGCCTGTTCAAAACAGCCTCTTCTTCATTGCATACTTCCTTTTTGCTTCCATAAAACCAGATGCTCACACCAATCCTTTCCATCTTACCAGCTTGGTGATCTTGATCTCAATTCGTACTCAGGCACAGGTGATCCAAACTGCCCTTTCCGTTCAAATTCTTTGTTGAGGAGGAAGTCCTAACCCCAGGCAGTGAGACCAGCCATGCGGACCTTGTGGTTTCGAGGACTAAATGCTTGAATTTCTTCAAGCTCGGATACTGCCAACCATGCTTCCTCAATAAAATAATACTACCTCATAGTATCTAGGCTCTGGCTGAATAAAAGCAATTGGAACCTGCTCTTCGTTGTCCTTGTTTATTGTACCAAAATGGCAGAAATAGTGTCGTTACCTCCAAATGAAGAGAGGGTGAAATACTTGGAAGTCCGGGTTGATGAGAGGTGGTGATTGAGAGATGGCTTTTTGATTGCTTTAAACTCTCTCTGCCTCTGATGTCCAATTGAAAGCCATGCTATTCATTTAACATTTGGTGATGGGCTTGAAACGGGCTACAAAATCAGACAAAACCTGAACAAAGTTTATCCTTCCCAAGAAACCTCTGAAGGGCTTTCTTGTGGCTTGGCAATGGTAGTTAGTGATCTTATGGCTTCAACCCTTATGAGATCAATTTTAATCCTTCTTTGGAGAAATTTGGCCAAGGAGCTTCCTTCATGTGCCAAGAAAGATTACACTTTAGGATTCAAAGACACTCCAAATCTCTTGCACCCGTGAAAGACTTGGTCTCAAATGAAGAGAGGTGTATGCTGCATTTTGGAAAAAATAGTGATATCCTCAAGGTAAAATCAACCAGTTGTTAATCAAACCTTTGAATGGCCATGTCCATGCCCTGGGAGGTAGCACTAGCATGCGAAGTCCAAATGGCATTTTCCTGTATGCAAAAAGTTCCCCATTGGTTGTGAAGTTGTCTTGAACTGGTTTCTTCATTAACAGTAATCTTGATTGTAGCATGCTAGCCACAAGTAGGAAACCTCTCGGAGCCAGCCACAAAACTGCAATATTGCCATGGAAGGAGTGGGTAATGCGTCTTGAGAGAGCTTATTAAAGTATCTTAAGTCAAACAAATCTGCTCTGATCCGCTCTTCTTTCTGAAGGGGAACTAAGTTGGACAACCCAATTAGAATGCCTGATTGGGGGAATATTGATCCTTGACCAATCATCTGGCCAATTCTTTCCTCAGGATAGGACTCCATGTGTGGATTGACGGTCTTTGTTTCCTGCATGACAGAAGGCTTAGTAATTGGATCAATCGATGGTCTGCCCTGAGCTACGTTGGATTGAAACCTTGCAAGTTCTTCATAGCTCCAAGCCAAACACTTAGGGAATTATGGCACAGCTGTATGAACTCATACCTTCTGTTCGTTGTATCCTCCAATTTGCCCCAATGGTTTGTTCTCCTTTTACCAAGATGGATACTGAATACCTCTATTGAATGAATGTTTGCTTTCTCCTTTCTAAACTGATCATTGGGGTTTTAAAAATGGACTCCAAAGTGCATCTTAAGTCCTTTGAGCAGCTTGTTACTCTTAGCTGTACCACTGAGTCACCCTACTACCGTTCTAATCTTTCTTATTCTTGGCTGAGACACTCAGTTCTTTGCCAAGCAATGGATGATTGATGGTCATTTTCAAAACACTGCCAATTGACATGTTATCTGCGAACTGAAGGCCTACAATCACGTGGATGTTGACCGGACCTTGTCTCGTTGAATGCTTTCACAATGTAAAAGGCTACCCTAAATGCTGCAAAGCCTGTCAGCAGCTTGATTCTCTTTCCTAGGAATGGATTTGATGCCCAAACCTCAAAATCTTCCATGAGGCCCACACCTTGTTCTTGGTGTAGCACCTGAGTAGGAAGTAGATCATTCTTAGGCAGGCATGTGTCCCTGACTTGATTTACAATCAATTCACTTTCACCAAAGACTTGTAGTTCTTTCATCTCTCTTATTTCCCAAGGCATCCTACACCAAGGCGTATATCGCGGTGTATTGGAGCATGCAAAATGAAATCTAAAGGCTGAATAGTACTTTATTCTTGAGGTGTGAAAACAAGCATAGCTCACCATCCTTGCCACCTTGTCTACTCCTGATCATCAAAAAATAGTGCCATACTCATTGTATCTTTGTGGTTTGGCTGGTGATGTAGAGGAAAAGCCTGATTTCATCGTATATGCCAATATAACCATAGACAGATCTTTACTTGTTGAGTTGATAAGATCAAAATGAATGATCTTGTTTGCGCCCATTCATCAAGAGTTAGATCAAGGATGATTCAAACCTTGTGTCAGCCTCGTCAGTGATTGGGTGGTTTAATTCTTGATCAAATGTTGGGAAATTGCGTTGTTGATCTGCTGGAGAGTTGTAAGGTCAATGTGGAAGTTTTCAATAGGTTCAGACCGATGTAGCCTTGTTCCATACCTCGTCTGAACAACATGTGTGACCAATTGCAGACAAATATCCCCATTGGTGTGAATCCTTGACAAGCATAGGCAAAGAGTGGTGGAAGGTCTATGAATGAGGACATCTTGTAAAAAAACAACATTTGGTACATGCATGCAAGGGTAAGGCTCACGTTTCTAATCACCCCCCCAACGTTGTTTGCGGTCCCATCCACTGCACTACCCCGTTTGGATATGGTTCATACGTGGAGCCCTAGCTGACCAGCTATTTGTTGGCATTACCGATGCTACTTTGCCAGCGTCTACATTGCAATTGTTTGCACTAGCTGATTCCAAATTAATGATAATAGAAAGGCGGGGGCTTCAACCTTTTACCTTGTGTCCTCATTATTCCCTCAGGCTGGGCAAGCTTTGTAAGACACAGCACTTTGGTCTTGCATTGAACTTGTGATTTGAAAGTGGGACCAATCCTTAATGGCAGCTCGTATAGTAGTATGATCTCTTTTGGCCTGGGATGGATAGGGATTCCAACATTGATATATTGACATTTGGTCTTCTTCATCTGATCAATATACTGATGTGCCGAAGGATCTCTTGATGGGTCTTTGGTTTTTCACATTCACTCCTTGTATCGGGGGGCAGCAGCAACTTGGCATGGGTTGGTCTAGCGCTGTTCTTGGATTGCCCTTGTTGCATTTACAATCCGGATTTTTGTTGTTTGCCAACCACTTGTGGACAGGAAGGTTGTGGATTGGTTGGGCTAATGGTGGTATTCACCCAAATTTCCTTCTTTGACCTTGTGTTGGCTTGCACACTTTGAGGAACGGCCTAGTTCAGGACACAAAAATCCTCTGCTTTCCAATTTACCAATGTGGTGGTGTCATTTGGGGCTAATTGCTGTGGAATGTTTCTTGTTCGGGTGTTTCCCTGACTGCCCTCACCCTCCACACCAGTAGGTGTCACCATTAATGCGTGATTCAAGCACCCTTAAAGCACATTGGATGAGATGAGGCTAATTGCATGGAAAAACACCAATGTACTCCTGGGCTTGTTGTTTGGGGTTTTTGCCCAATGCCTTAGGGAGATGATGACATTTTGGATTATAGGGGGCTGAAATGGTCTATGGCAGGAGGCCTGGTTTGATTTATACTGCAGCTAGATTAGGATGGTCTTTGTGGTTGGTATGGCTGCCTGTTAGGCTGAGCTTGGGGGTTGGATAAGAAGGTATAAAACCTTGGGCCTGCTTCCTTGTGAGAGTAAACTAGCTCATTGCCTACGTTTTGCATTGCTTCATGACTTCTTGAAGTCATTTGGCCCACTTGAGATGAAGTGGAAGCTCATTTGAATCTGATTTATAGGGAGTGGGAAAGGAGCCAAAGTGGGTGCTTGACTAGTGCTGGGATGTTCTAAGTTCGGATAAAAGGGCAGGGGAGAGGTCTAGGGGCAAGTTTTCCAGCTGGATCAAACATTTCAGCTCCCCTACTGGCAAATGCTATACGCCATAGGATATTTATGCTCAAATGGAATGAATCAACATAGAAATATTAGATTTAGAGCTTTGAGATAGTATAGAAAAGCAACTTCGGTGTTGGCCATGACTGGTAGTGAATTTCATCCCAAGGTCTTTTGAAATCTGACGTTGGAAAATCGGTCAGTTGTTTAATTGGGAGATCTCTTGAGGGTCTCAGTCTGCTCCCAAAGAGACAAGTTGTCTCCCTTTTCTCCAATTGACTCATGAAGTGTTTACACGCTGATTCCAATTGTGCTAAACCAGCCCAAGCTCCTAAACCATTGCAAATCTTACCCTTGAATGAAGAGCCAGTAACTTGACAACCACTTGCATCTCATTGATTTCATGAATTGCACAAAGGTAGCAATTTATCGTTAACATGATCACCGAGTAGTATGATTTTTCCAGGTGAAGTACGGAATGTTCTTAAAGGCTGCCAATAGGGATGGAGGATTATGTGCATTTG
>JAHRHJ020000415.1:0-74734 GCA_019776745.2 Taxus chinensis
GGTTATGGCTATCATATAAATTCCCCCACCTACCACTCTCAAACAATTGAGAATTTTACAAGGAAAACTTAAGGAAATCCACTGTTTTATTTCACATCTTGCGGATAAGTTCCACCCATTTACACATCTCCTCAAAAATGATGTTGCATTCAACTAGGGACCATAATGTCAAAAGGCATTTGTATTACTAAAACAATACCTATTTAACCCACTTGTACTCATGTTGCCTACCCCAGGTGAACCTCTCCTCTTATTCATCTCTGCTACCCAGTTTTCTATTGGTCCACTGCTTTCCCAATATGACCTAGACCATAGAAAAAGGGCGGTTTATTACCTCAGTCACACTCTAATTGCTTATGAGTTAAATTACCCACAGATTGAAAAGGCATACTTAGCAGTCATCTTCACCTTTCAAAAACTTCACCATAATCTCCTTAACAACAAAACCAAGCTAATATCCAAAATTTATCCTCTCAATTACCTTCTATCCAAACCCACCCTTATGGGACAAATGGCTAATTGGATCATTCTCCTAAGTGAGTTTGACATTGAGTTTGTAAATAAAAAATCCTTAAAGGGACAAGTATTGGTGGATCAATTAGCAAAATATCCTCTACCAGGAATGGAACCTTTGTGTCTGGACCTACCAGATGCATCCATGATGTATGTTGAAGATTCTCTAGAATAGCAAGTCCATTTTGATGGATCATTCACCTTCCATGGATCGGGGGCAGGAGTATTTCTCATCACTCCCACTGGTGAGGTTATTCCAAGAGCATGTTGTTTGGGATTCCCTTACACTAATAACATTGAAGAGTATGAGGCACTCATCGTTGGCCTCAAGTTAGCTATCACTTGGAATATCAGACAACTACGAGTCATTGGGGACTCCCAACTTATCATTAAACAAGTTAATGATGAGTATAAGGTTAAAGATGAGAAACTTGTTCCATACAAGAAGTTGGTTGAAACCTTGAAGGAGTATTTTACACAGATTATCTTTGAGAAAAGACCAAGGTCACATAATAGATCAATAGATGTTATGGCTACAATTGGATCTCTCTTATGCATTCCACCTCAGGAGAGAAAAATTCCATTTTTTGTAGAGCATTTACAAATACCCTCAAATGACATGTCGCAATATTGTTTGGCATGTGAGATTGTTGGTCCATCCTCCCCTTGGTATGACCCTATATTTAGATACCTACAAGATGGAACATTTCCCCAGGACATTACCCATTCTGAGAAGAAATCCCTTATCTGTCATATAGCCCATTATACCCTCCTAGGAGGCACCCTTTATCATCGTGGCTATGACAGGAATTTGCTTCGTTGTTTGGATGTTACTGATTCAATCCACGCTATTAAGGAAGTACAAGGTGGTATTTGTGGAGCACACACTAGTGGTATGGTCTTGGCTAAGAAGCTCTTAAGGGTAGGTTATTATTGGCCCACCATGGAAGTAGACGGTTGTAATTTCGTCAAGAAATGTGAGCTATGCCAAAAGTATGGGAACTTGATACATGCACCAGCACAGGCTTTGCAGCCTATCATAACACCTTGGTCATTTTCTAAATGGGGCCTGGATCTCATAGGGAAGCTCCATCCTTCTTCTTCAGATGGCCACACCCACATTATCACTGCCACCAAGTATTTTACTAAATGGGTAGAGGTTGTGCCTCTTACTTATGTCACTGGTGCGCAAATTTCCAAATTCATCATGAACCATCTCATCTGCCATTATGGTATCCCTTCCGCCATTGTCACTGATAATGGTAAATCCTTCAAGAAACAAAATGGTTAAGACATTGTGTCAACGCTTCCATATTCAACTCAAGTGGTCTACCCCCTATTACCCCCAAGGTAATGGACAAGCTGAAGCTACCAATAAAACCCTTGTACGAATCATGGAGAAAATGGTAAGTAAGACTGGTCGTAATTGGCACTTACAGATACATCCCGCCCTCTGGGCCTATCGAACCTCCATCTACACTCCTACTGGTGTGACCCCATATTCCCTAGTTTATGGCACTAAATCCATCATACCCTTGGAAGTGGAGCTTCCCTCCCTGAGAATATCTCTTTGGGATTATCTTGATAAGGATGAAGACTATAGAGTAGCTCGGCTAGCAGAGCTAGAGTTGTTGGATGAAAAGCATATAAGAGTGCTTAATCACCTCAAGGTCTATCAGAACATAGAGTATCAAGAGGATATAACAAATGGATCATTCATCATGAATTTGATGTAGGTGATATAGTGTTGAAAGAAAATCATAAGAACACTGTAAAAAACAGAGAAACGAAAGGTAAGTTTGAGGCCAACTGGCTAGGGCCTTATGTGGTGGTTGCTAAGTATGGTTCAGGAGCTTATAAACTAGCATATTCAGATGGTGAAGAACTTCTGGAACCTATGAATGCCATGCATCTCAAGTGGTTCTATGCTTAAGTATGGCGTGAATATCAGATAAGAAATATAAAATAGAAAAACAAAGAAAAAACAAGAAAAACATGAAAATTTTGAGAAAACATGGAAGAAAAAAATAGGTCATCCACATGTGAAAACCATGCAATTGTGGCACAGTGGGCAGGTCTTTGGGTGAAAACCGGTTTCCAGTGCTCAAGGAGGATTCACCGGTCACAAGTTACTCTTGCATCAGGATGGGTAACCCTCACCACTTTCTAGAAATAACTTCCTTTGCTAGGTCTAGGAACCCTACCGAATCCATCTTCACCAAGCTGTGATCTGGCTTATTTACTCTTATATCTACATGAAGGATGTGCCTTTGAATATTCCCATCTAACGTTGGAGGCACCTTCACATTCCACTTTCTCATACATATGCGCATGGCATTCTACCCTTTGTATATTCCCACATCACGCTGGGGGCATCCACACTTCTTTTTCTTTGTACATTTCTTTCAGAACATGACCTTAGAAAATACAAAAACATTCACAAAAAGATACACAAAAATTTAAACATTCAGAAAATGTCCCTTCTAGGGACGAATCTACACAACCTTCATAACATTGTCTTAGGGAAACCCTGAAAACAATGTGAACAGTAGCCTTGAAAACATATCTTTCTAGATAACCCAAAAACATCAGAAAATATATCAATGTTGTCCCGCAAAATCAAGGTAGTGATTAAATTTCTTTTAGTTGTCAGTTTGTATAGTTTTGGTTGTATATTTGTTTAGTTTTGTTAGCTTTTGCTTGTGTGTTTGTTTACTACACATCTTTTGTTATCACATCTACCATCTATCATTCATCACATATAGCATCAGCTGATACATCATATATAAAAAATGGCTAAGTTTTACATTATGCATGTATACTAAGCTAATCATCACATATGTATCATCAATGGGGGCAAGAGGGGTTGCGCATGATCACAAATCTATCCCCCCCACACCAATATCATCTAAGTGTCATCCCAAATGATAGCATCTACCAAAATATCTCATGAACAAAACATGTGATATCATATACACCATCCTCGAGCATATTTTCCACCTAGCGCTTATCTCTTCACCCTGGGGAATTTTTAAATATTTCCAGGTGCTTCTTGTCTTCTATTTTTATCTAGTGCCATGATTATTTTTAAATAATTATTGTTGGCCCATTTGTCTTCTCACCAGTGCATTTTATTGCCACCCGATGCTTGTTCTCTTTGCCTTGGGGCATTTTCGCGTGCTTTTAGGTGACCTTCCATTTCCTAAATTCCTCTGACCGATCAAAAATTTAAAAATTATAAAACCATTCAAAAATCCAAAAAAAATCGTAAACACTTTGAAAATGGACTAAAATTGGTAAAAATCTCATTTGTAGTTGAAATCTGTGTCTCTCACATGGCACTCATCTCGTATCTTGCTGACATTTTCACATGTTTTGAAACAACAACTCGCAGATCACCCAACTCTACAATCATTTACAAAAGCTACGCTGCTTACTTTGTCTGTACTCTGGGGCACTATCAGTTGCCTGGTATTGTTTTCATCGTGCACATTGCTTTTCCATTGGACCCAAGTGTCCTCCATCTATTTCCCTTGCATATAAAAATTTCTTGGGGCATCATTTTAAAACCCTTTTCATTTATCAAAACATTTGGGACTACATCTTGATAACAAATTATTTGTGCAACTATCTTGAACGTTGTTGGTTTGAGTGTGTGTGATTGTACTTATTTCCCTGTTAGATGAGTTTGTTTACTTCTCGTATTGCATTGCATGTTTGTATGTTGCATGGAGTTGTTTGTTTTAGCAAGGGACAATTGTTTGTATCTTGGATTTTCATGTCATTTTACGCTTCCATCGTATGCTTACATTTTAATAAGGACCGATGATGAGGATGCTAAGAAAAATGATGATTAAAAAATTGTTTGCACTGGTTTGTGGATAGCTCAATATCCCCTTTTCTTGTTGTTTTCTCCTCTTCTCTTCACACTTTTATTTCTTTTGTTCTCTTTTCGATTGTCGATCGAGTTCTTCCATCACCCCATCGAAACTCGAGGGGGCATCCCTTTAGCTAACTAATTTTTCTTCTACCCCTTCAAAATTTTTCATTTGCTTATGTTTTTCTACTTTCTTTGAAGTGACATAGCTTACGTCACCCCAAAGAGGGGAAAATGTAGACACCTGTAGTTTGATCAAAGCACTATTATTCCTAATATTGCACTAACTATTCTCCTTCTTGCAAATTGATGACATATTGTCAGTTAGACCTATCTAACTCCCTTTTTACAACATTCATTTGGTCATATTTCTCATATAAACCAACTAATGGAGTTAATATAGTCCCTTATTGCTAAACCATATTCTCATTCCCTTCTAGACTACTTCTACTAGCTTCCTAGACTATCAATCCATTTCATTGGATTGATTAGACCTCTCAAAACTCTCTCAAAACCCTAATTCCTCTCTAAATAGGATTAGCTAGTCTAACCTAGTTTAATTAGTCCTAACCATGATTAACCTCTTCTAAACTTGGTCAAATCTTACTTTGACTCCATAATCGACTTTTTTGGTTTATCCTTTAGTCCCACATGCACCAAAATTCCCCCACTTTCCCAAATGGAAAACTATATATAGCCCACTACCCCCCTCTCATTTCTAATAACTCTCCTTCTTCCTAACATAAACTATAGCATTTTTCTTAGGGTTTAGAGCTTATTTCATTTCTTTTATTGAGCTATTGCTTTGCCATTGCACTACACACCAAGCATTGAGTAAATGGGAAGAACCATTGGCCTTGAATCCATTAATGGTGAGCTCCCATTCTCATAATCACAAACTGATTGCTTAGATCCTTACTAGGTTCATTTTTAAAGCTTTCAAGAGTAGATGATTACTAAATATGTTAAATTTGCTTGTTTCTTTCAATATTAATGTATGCATAGTAATGAATCCTTGTTTATCTCTTATCTGATGGTCCACTAACTACTTTGTTAAAATCCTTTGGGGTTTCTTTAGAGATTCTTACCCAATGTCCATGGATTTTGTAACTTTTCATTGAACACATCAATTGCTACTTTATGATTATTGGCACTGAATAGAAACCATGAAGCCTAGTTGAAGCTTGACAACTACACCTCCCATTCTTTTTACCTTTCAATCATCTTGTAGATGAACGCTTGGTTTCCTTGGAAAGATTGCTAATTAGGGTAGGTTCATAAAAAAAATATTGTTTAATTCAAATCTTTTGTGCCTCCAGTGTCTTACAAGAACACTTGTCATTAAATTTCTAAACCATTTTATTATTTTTTAGATATATTCAAATAATGTTAATGTTTCTTTGCACTATCTTACAATTACATTTAATTCCATAGTGTATATGGTTTTAAATTTATTGACCCTTTTATTTCCTCCCAGCTCAATAAATTTTTAGGAACAATTGAGGAATTCTTGCCATAGTGTGTTGTTAATTTTTCAATACTTACCTAAAGACTTTATATTTCTTCATTAGAAAGCCATGTTTTACACGGCTATCCAGTTGAAAAATCTCTTCTAAACAGAAGCTTTTAATTCCCCCCCATGATTCTTATGTAAAGCCAAAATGATCCATTTTTGATTCTTCTGAGGTTCCATTTATTGATGACTACATGCGCGAAAATCCTCCATGTGATAACCTTCCTTTACCATCCTTTTATATTTCAACTTTGTTTGGGAATTTCCATACTTAGAGTATCAATTTCCTTTAATTAGATAAAGATTAAATTTATATTACTTTCCATCAAAATTAACCTTCAGGATGATCAAGGATACAAGAACATTACCGGGTAAATTGTGTTTTAAGTTTTCATTTATTTTTCTTCTCCCTCCTTATCCTCTTAAAATTCACTTGACTCAATCACCATACTGACATGTCTAACATAAATTCATCAAAGTCTTTTGCTCTACTACCTCTTGTTTAATTAATAACCTCCCCATTTTTGGATTAAAAGCTTCACATAGTGGGAATTAATTCAGTCAAGAGATTAATGAGCTCTATGTTTTAATTTGCAATTGTTCCTTTCTTTCATATTTAACATTGACATAGAGTTAATTAGATGGAACATTCAAAAAATCCCTATTTCCTCTAGAAACTTGTTATACATACTGTGCACAACTTTGAACCTTAAACCTCTTGTGATTCTTTATCCCTTTAGTTTATATTCTTCTTGGATGTTTGTGTTACTTATCCATGATGAACAATGAAAGGCACTTAGGAAACCCTTAGAATCCTCCATTTGTTACCCATCTTTCAACTTTCCTTGAACCACATTGTCTTCAAACTCTTGACATCCATTGTTTTTGAGCCTCAAACTTCATCTTTCAGACCAACTTACCATACCCATTATTATCCAAGTTAATAAATTCCTCTAACAATCGAAGTAAAATTCTATTATTGTTCACACTAGGTTCTAATCTTGGTGGAATAGTTTTCAACAACTTGTTTACTAATCATCATGCCAACCATTTTTCCTTCCCTTACTTCTCTATGTCATATCTCCATGAAACAAATGCCATTTAGAGTTTTCTAACAGAATGCATAGCATTTTTCATTTATGCTCATAATTATTAGCAATAAATGTAAATATTGATACACAATTAACAAACAGATCATTGGTGATTTCAACTAACACCATCTCACCCAACAAGTTAGATTGGGGTTTTCATTTCAGTTGTACAGATAATATATCAGATCTAAGCATATAGGCAAAAATAAATGGATATTCATACCAAAAGAAATATACAAAACAAGAGATATAAATCAACACCAGATTTAATGTGGTTCACCTAGTGTGGGCTATTTACCAAGAAACAAGCCAATCTATTATCCAAATCATTTGACAAGATATACAATGAATGAATTTACAATCTTCCACACCTCTCATGATGTACCTAATACTTTCTTTCTAAATCAATATTTTCCTTCTTTTTCCAAGAATTCTCTTCACATAATTATTCTCACAATAATCATCAAATTTTGCGAGATGCATTCTTAATTCTTACTTCTAAACCCTAGCTTTCATGCTTATATATGTGTATATAAAATTTAGCCATGCACTTAGCCATGCAATTACAATCAATAGATCTTCTTTAATACTAAAAATAGATCTAATTCCCGAGAGTTAATTAAAACATCCACATGCACAGGTAACCAATGCACGGTTAGACATTAACCGATGTCGGTTCCTACTTTTGCATTCCTGACCAATGCTAGATGACAAGAAAAGGTGATTGATGTAACCTCCATAACTGATGTTTGTTAATGTATTTTCCAAAAGTTTCATATTAGCATGCTAATCTAAAGTAATTGAGATCCACAACTCAACAATCTCCCACTTGGAGATTAATTACTGCAGTTTATACCTGTACAAACGTCATTCTTGGATCCTTTCCTTAGGCTTTGTTTCTTCCTCTTCAAGTCTCAAACAAAGACCAACAGAAGTGGAGTGTAGCTCCAAACTTCTAAAGTCTTTGCTAATGGCTTTTTCAGCATATCCTCAGGGTTCTCATGGAAAAATATGAATCTTTTGAAACTCTCATCCTCCAATACCTACCGTATGAAGTGATACCTCAACTGAATGTGTTTTGTTCTGAATGAAACACTGAGTTTATTTTCCAAATGAATTTCACTCTGACTATCACTGAACAATTTACAATCATCTTTCTCCTTTCCCAACTCTTTCATGAACCTACTCATCCATATCATCTCCTTGCTAGCCTCTGTAGCTGCAACATACTCTGCCTCTATAGTAGAAAAAGCCACAACCTTCTGCAATCTAAAAATCCAGACTAACTTTCATCCCACCTACTATAAAAAATATATCCAGTAGTGCTCCTCCTACCATCCAGAATTCCAATCCGAATCAACATAGTCCACATAAGAGAAAATCCAAACCTCCATAGCATAACTACATGCTAGATGTCCCTCCTCAAATACTTGAGTATCCATTGGACTACTTTCAAATGCTCTTTACCTAGATTGGCATAATATATCTACTCACAACTCCCACTACCTGTGCAATGTCTGGTCTGGTACAAACCATAACATACATGAGACTCCCAAGTGCTAAAAGCATATAACACTTGTGTCATGTATTTGACCTCCTCATGTGATGAATGGAGACTGATCTTTTCTCAATTTAAAGTGTCCAGCCATAGGTGTACTAACAGGTTTTGCATTCTGCATCTTGAACCTTTCTAACACCTTGTAGATATAATCCTCCTGAGACAAATAGCAATTTCGATTGTTCTTCCTATCTCTGTGAATTTGCATGCTAAGGATTATCTTTGTAGCTCCTAAATCCTTCATAGAAAATGTGTGAGCTAGCTTTCCCTTAAGTTCACCAATTCCTACATACTAGATCTTGCAATAAGCATATCATCCACATACAATTAACAAAATAATATAGCTCTCATTTTCAAGCTTCTTGAAATAAACACAATGGTCAAATTCACATCTCAAGTAACCACCCTCTCATGCATAAACATCAAACCTCATGTGATCATTATCTTGGAGCTTGTTTGAGCCCATATAGGCTCTTTTTCAACCTATTACACTAATTTCTCCTTACCCTTGACTTCATACCCAAGTGGATGTTGCATATAAATCTCTTCATCCAAATCACCATGAAGGAAATCCGTCTTCACATCTAGTTGCTCTAAATGTAAATCCTCTACTGCAACTAAACTCAATATAGTATGAATATGGAAGTCATTTTAAAAACAAGAGAAAATATTTCACCAAATTCAATACCTACTTTCTGTGAAAATCCCTTTGCTGCAAGCCTTGCCTTATACCTTTTCTGTCCACCCTCTTCTTCATTGATCCTGTAAACCCACTTGTTCTGGAATGTCCTCTTCCTACTGATAAATTAACCAAATCCCATTTGTTCCAAGGCCCCAGACTCCATCTCCTCATCCATGCCATGCTCCCACTTGACGTTTTGTCTATCTAGTTGCATCAAGGGTATTTACGCATCAAAACTTTCTATTTCACCATTATCAATCAGTATTCTTAAATCACAAAATAGAGAAGGTAGTAAATGCTTTATATGGTTTATCTCTCTATATGTCTTTCCACATGATACAATCAACCAGATTTTCCCTTTTGAGTTGAGAAAAATGGGGAGCACATGTGGGCTTAGCAATAATTTCATATACAATTATAGATGAATATTATATATTCAGAAATATTGGTAGCATTACACATGAGGTCTTTAGATCATATTTGGTCATATTGGCATTACATAGATTTTGTAGGGTCTAAGTTATCTACTTGTAGTAAATTCAAAATCCAAGGAATGTGTAGACACCAAATTCGTGTCTCACGACCCCTTGTGACCCGCATCCCATTTCGCAACCTAACCTCATTACCTAAACTTACTACACAATTATTTATTAATTACCTTGTAATTGATAAATCCACATCGCCTTACCTACCACCTCACTTGGCCACCTCACCATGACCTAGCCCTAACCCCTAAACTAACCTAATTAGGACCCATGACTTGGTCTAGACTCACATCCATAACTAATGCCTCCTTACTCGCACCCAAAGCCGACCTTCTAGCCACTTGACCAAGCCCGCAGCTGATCTCTCGGGAGAAAAGCAGGGAAGGTGGGCTATTTTACTAAAAATAGCCTACTTTTTCCTAACCGATGCCGGTTCCTACTCGACCGCCGTCGGTTACGCAACCGCCATCGGTTCCCTGTAAATGGGCTTCCCAAACCAAAACAACGGATCGGAATTTCATTTTTGGAGATCAGTCGAAGGATTTTTAATCAAAGGAGAGTCCAAAGCGATCAGCAGAGTCCAGAACTTCACTTGACCAAGCAGAGACAGTAAAGAAACCAGTGGAAATAAGAGTTGGCAGCAAAGGAGATCAACTTGCACCTTCATCAAAAAAACCAGTAAGTTATATCTTGCATGTCCTCCATTATAACATTTCTTGTGCTTTTGGAATTGTAATCTTCCCAAATCCATGTTCCTGAACCCATTATCTAACGTACCATTGCCTCTAACCATCATTCTTTTAGCTTCTAACCATCCCATTTCTCAATACTATCCAAAAACCAGCCATTACAAACACCACAACCAGCGCAGAAGATCCTAGAACCAACCGGTATCGGTTATCAGTGACCGTCATCGGTTATAGATAACCGGCATCGGTTCCTTTGATCAAAACCAAGAAAAACAGCCTTTTCCCTACCCAGTTCCACGAAACAATTTAATTGGTACTCTACAGTATTTTGTGTTAATTCATATTAGCAGGGGAACTGACCACCTTCGAAAGGAAGTTTCATACTTCCTGGGCCCAAGGCAGTTCCCTCATTTATTATCTAATCAAAATCTTGTGGTCTTGTGTTCTTATTTGCAGGTAGTCCTTCCAAGACAAAAAGGAGTTCTTCGCAGTCAGCCTGATCTTTCTCTACGGTACGCGCACACCATCTCGACATTTTACAGGTATTCCTCCTAACCCTAACCTTATCTGTTTCTATAAGGAACGAAGCATTTCCGAGTGAAACATTTTGGCACGCCCGGTGGGACCCATTTTGGGTTTTTCTTTATTTCTTGCTTGCTTTTATTATAGGGAGCATACTTGCTGTTTTCTTCTTCTAGAGATATTCACAGGGTATTTTATTATTCTGGTAAAAGAACTTGCTTTGTTTTTGCATCTTGCATTAGTAAAAGTCATCTCTTTTGGCTTCATCGAATATCACTTTCGATTTGGGTTTTAAAACACATGCATTACATTCCTGCCTGTTGTTTTTCAATTCTAGTGAACATAGATTAAGTAACAGGTCGTACACGTGGGGGTGATATCCACGGTATTGACAGGAAATTAACCTTAGTTTCACTGCACAACACATACTGAATCACTTCACAATTAACACAACATCTCAAACATCCCCCCTTTTTCCGCGGTATTCCTCCGCCCGATTGAGGTAACCTTATAAGCCAAAACAAACTTGACATTTCCCCTAAGTCTTGTTGTTTAGGATTCTGACATCATTCTACGTCTAAAGGCATAAGCCCACAATAATTAAAATTAACCCTAAGGTTAATCTCTGCATTTGCTGTGTGCCTCTTGCTTGTTTTCAAATCCTGTTTTCTCTGTCATACTTTGTCTTCTGTGATCAATAAGTTAGAACTAAACTACTCAACGTTGCTAAAAATCAAATTAGCAACCCCTTTGTATCTTCTTATTCTAGATTTTTGACACCGGCATCGGTTAAGGGACCGACGTCGTTTGCCCTGTGACCGACACCGGTTACCAAACCGATATCGGTTACTGTCTCTCTCAGCCCCTGACAAACCAGCAACTTGCTAAATTCACCATTCTGAGGTTGTTTTTGTCCTTGATAGATTGAAACTTTCCTGTGTGTTCTGGTCTATGGTTGTCATCACTCGGAAGCAAGCCGCCGCCATGGTTTCACACGCTTGCTCTGTTTCTTTGCCTGAATCACCCCCTTCACATTCTATAGGAAACCCTACGGACACCAGTGAGATCCCCCAAATTCCTGTAGGAGACAAGGACTTTGCCAAATTTCTAGATGCTAATCCCAGCGCTGTACAATACTATTTGTCTCATACCCCTGACCGTGCGCCTGATGGTCAGCTCCTTATGGGCATGCCTATTAGTATAGCTACTCATTTAGCTCCTACTCCTCCTGATAACAATACCTTACTTCCCGCATCACTAGCCCCGTCTCCCAATCCGACAGCGGCAGAGGTTCATACGACCCCGATTAGCTTTCCTTTTTTTAATCTTGGACCCCACGTATCGCCACCACCAACTGCCCCTATCTCGTCTCTCTTTCAGACCACTCCATTCATGACTTACTCTCTGCCACCTATTCAAACGAGCTTTCCTTCTCAAGCTCCGCCTACCTTTTCATTCCCATACACGTATCCAGTAACCTCAACACCTTATATGGGACATCCCTATTCTGTGGCACCATCACCTCATCCCAACCACAGATTTCATCAAGCAAATGATGGACAAAATGTAAAACCTGGAGGCTTCCGTTTCAGGAAGTCGTAGCGCCTTGACATACGAGCAAGTTTGTCGGGAGCCCATTCACCCTTCTGTCCCCCTTCATTCATATCCTCCTCAATGGGAGTTGCCAAAGTTTACTCGTTTAAACAGTAAAGAGGATCCTCAACAACACTTGCGATCATTTAGACATGCTTGTTATTTGATTGCCCATGATGATGCCTTGTTACTCCGCACCTTTCCCATGTCCTTATCAGGGCCTGCCTTGGAGTGGTACAGTGCTTTAACCCAGCACTCAATCTTCTCTTTTAACCAACTAGCCCAATCTTTCTTGGATCATTTCTCCATTAACATTGCCAAGAAAGTATCTATCACTGACCTCTATGCCATCCGACAATTCGAAGACGAATCTATCGCAGATTTCGTTGGACGATGGCGGGGCCTTATCAACCAACTTACGTATGCCTTGCCTCAAACCGAACTTATCGAACTCTTTACGCGGGCCTGCGCTAAGCACATCTCCCCTACCCTCCAAATTCAAACTTTCCGTACATTCGACGAGGCCTTTACTATGGCTCGAAAATTAGAAATTCGAGCCTTAGAGGAAGAGAAATTGCGGTTGCGCAACAAGAACTCCACTTTTCGAACTCCTGATTCTACCAATAAACCAAATACCACCACTCCTCACGCGTCAACCTCTTCTAAATCAAAAGGAGCTGTCCACGCGGTGATGGTCAAATCCCAACCACCGTCCAATACTCCACCAAAAACCACCTATAAATACAAAGCTGAGCCCACCAATTACACTCCCTTGGGAGAAACTATGGTGTCATCTTGGAAAAATTGCTCAAGGCGGAGCTATCACCTTGCCCCCCTGTTAAACCTCACTCTGGGTTTGACTCCACTCACGCTATACCTTCCTGGTACAAAGAAAATGACTTCTGTAACTTTCACCGTGTAAAAGGACATAGTCATGAAAACTTCAAGATGTTGAAAAACATAGTGCAGGAAATGGTTGACACAGGCGATATAACCCTCGATAATCCTAATGCCCCTACCAACCAAAATTTGAAAATCTTCAACAAACCATTCCCGAATCACTCTCCCAACAGTAACACAAACCAGGATATCTTAGCCGAGGAGAGTGTTCATGAGATCCATGCAGTCTTCGATACCCAGCCAAAGCCTCTATCGAGAAAATTTTGAATCAAGCCTCTTCACTAACACGGGAGCCCGAACCTCCTTTACCACCTTCAAGTCAAGCAAAATCATTCCTTTACCCATGAAGGAGTTAACTGCCCAGACTTCTCTTCCCATCGATGAGTCTTCTTATACCACATCCCTACAAGACTATGCGAACAGATGTTATCTAATCTATCTATTTCCCAAACTTCTCCTTCTACCACTCTTGCTGCACAAGAGGAGGTACGCCACTCCTTTTGACATCCTTAGATGAGAAATCTCTTGCACCGACATCACCAAATTCTTTAACCATGACAGACCCTCTCAAACATGCCCTCCTGCCTATTAGTCCTTCATCGCCTAAATCTTTTCAACAACCGGTCGACCTCTTAATATCTATTGATACAGTACCTCATCTACCCCCTGTATCACACCCACAAGTGGACTGGAATCACAACCCACCTTTCTTCCGTACCAAATTTACAATTCAAACCTGAAGACTGTCATTCTCCAGAAGATAAACGAATCCTATGGGAACGTTTGAGTACCCTTATTCTACTCAAATGCAGATGACCGATCCCGACACCTCTACCATATATCCTAAGTGTTTACAGAAACTCAAAATGCCTATGTCCTCATTCTCACCCCCCCATATCTATATCAAGTATCCCATCCACCTCTATTAACATAACCAAACCTTCCCCTACACTTGGGACCTCACCCATACCCAGTCTAACACACCCGCCTAAGTGACTAGATTTATCCAAGAATAAAGCCGCCCGCCACCTAGAAGACAAGCTCAATCTATGCCTCTATCACAATCAAAACCATCATCGTCACACCTACCCTCCATATTGGGACCTCATCCTTCCACCTTGCATCAATATATCATACCTCCTGCATTTTTTTCTTCAAAACGACCTACGCTTTCTGCACCTATACAGAGATCTAAGGGTATATCAACATTATCACCCCACGTATCCTGTCCACCCATCAACCCTAAACAAACTCCATCATCAAAGGATTTATTTTCTGTCACTCCCCTTTCTCCATGGTTGTTTTCCCGCTACCACATCATCTGTAGCCTCATCATCTAACCAACCGAACGTAGCTCCTGCGCCAAAAGAAACCACGTTTGGTGAAAAACACGTGTCAACTCCCCTCGGCTAAACCACCACCCATACGAACCAACCACACCCAAACATTACCAAAACCCGCACAACCAATACCCTCATCCTCCTCCGACTTTGACCCACTCAAAGGATCTTACGCCAAAATCCTTGCTATGTTGGTAGAGAATACAACATTTCCCTACCCCCACTTAGACCTTATGACCCGTCTAAACCCCGACCTATAGGTTATGATGAGTCTAAAATCTATGCCTATCACCGCACACCGGGGACATGATGTGGAGGGATGCAAAGCTTTAAAAACCATCCTTCGTCAGTCACCCTCTCCCGGATACAAAGGTTAAGAAAGACAACTTACGAAGGGAGAGACCTTTAGCTCCAATTCCCTCTACTATACCATCTGTCCCCCCCCGCCTCACCAAAATCTATCATTATTACAACCCCACCTCTTGAAGACCATGACTTATCCCAACCATCTTCCTCATCTCAGGTCTACGAGATTAATATGATTAGTGTCTCTACTCGAGGGCAGCAAAAAAAACAATGGGAAAGCAAAAGAAAACACGCCTGCAGCACCTCTCTTTCTTCGTCAACCATCCCGATTGCACCACCACCTAAAGTGGTTATTCGTGGACCTGCTTACCCCGTCTCTAATGGAGTTGCCCACCGAACTATGATCAAACAGCTTCACCAATCTCTCGTAAAAATGACACTGTATGATCTCATTCAGACTTCTGAATCTCATCGACAAGCTCTCGTTGAGATCCTTCAAGGGATAGAGGTTTTACCTAATGAAACCTTGCCTGTTACCTCTATTCTAACACCCAATCATGTTGCTTCACTCACTAAACAACCTATCTCCCCAACCACTTCGGGCTCTGTACCACAGCAAGCCGCTGCTGTCAGTTTCTCCGAAGATGAAATTATCGACTTTGGTACCGAAGATCCTGACCCTACTCTTTTTATCTCAGCTTACGTTCGGGATATCCGGGTACGTCGTGTTGTGATTGACGGGGGCGCCAACCTAAATATCATCTCTTCAAAAGCCTTTCTACAAATGAATATCCCCTTCCAGTTGCATGTGTGCCAACCCCATCATGTTGCGATCATTCAATGATGCTATTACTTCCACTTTAGGCACCGTGATCCTTAACATTCGTGTAGGACCACACACTTTACCCGAACTCTTCTATGTCCTTGAGGGAGAGTTCCAATACAATATGTTGTTAGGTCACCCTTGGATCCGGGGGCTATGGGATGCGTTCCCTCAACTTACATAGATGCATAAAATTTGAGTACGAGGGGAAATCCTACACCGTAAAAGCTGATCCCCCCCCCCTTTAAAACCTGCAATATGTTTATACCGCCCAAACGATGTGCTTGTACCAATCAAGACACCCATACATTCAACCCAACCATCCTCTTCAAATGTACCTCAACCATCCACCTCAACCACACCTACGCCTTCAACTGATGAAACCACCATCTCAAAAAACCACTTCCCTTCCCGCAGCTAACATCCCAACCTCCGACCCCTTAGTAGATGTTTTTCAACGCCTTACGTTGAGGGAGTATACTGCCTATATAACGTTAGTTCTTTCCCTACCCCACAGGAGTACAAACAATTACATGCACATCCCACCTACGACTGTCGCGTGGGGGAGGTAATCTCTTACGGACCACCCCATTGCCACACCAACCTAACGTATGGGGGTGTTGACGCATCCTCCATTACCCCTGAACCTCCTCTTGGTGTGGTTCCCTTCCAATCTGATTTTCAATACTGGACAAATCGTCGTTTCGCCCTCACCTTCTTGACTCGCTGTGCTTGGAAAGGCTTTGGTTTTGGTCTTTACGAACAAGGCCGACATACACTCATTCCCGTGACTACCCGCAAACACAATGATCGCAGTGGTCTCGGTTTTCCTGAAACACCTACACAAGAGACACCTCATGTCAGCTGTATTCTGGAAGAAGACGACGTCACCCCTACCAAACCATCATCACCCACTTTGCCATCGTCACCCACAGAATCTATAGACCCTGAATCTATCCCTCCTAACTTTTTTTTTTTTTTCATAAATGCTATCTTCCTAGGTCCTCTCACTTATCAACATGATAATGAGGACCCATCTTCTCTTCCCCTTCTGTATCCAGACATGATCGAAGAGGATTCACCTTTTATTAATGTTGTTGAGTGTCAGGATGACGACTCCATCCTCACTTACCTTGGGGCGGACAACTCCTATCTTCAACGCACCTTACCATCTGAAACTCAAACCATGTTGAATGAATCGAGTATAGAAATCAACATCCACATGGAGGAGGATCCTCACATTGTGAAGATCAGACAATCCCTTAACACATTAGAACAAGCCGCCTTTACTACCTTTCTCCATACCCGCAACCAAGCTTTCGCTTGGTCCTACGTGGACATGCCAGGAATTGATCCTACCATTACCGTCCATAACATCACTCTAAACCCTGATTCCAAACCAGTCAAACAAAACTGAGAAAAATGCATCCACGCATTGCCCTCTTGGTCAAAGAAGAGCTTCAACGACTTTTTTTTTTTGTTTCCTTCATCTTGCCTATTGACTATCCTCAATGGATTTCTAACATCGTACCTATCACTAAAGCGACGGGGGGACTTCGGATATGCACGGATTTCCGAGACCTTAACCTCGCTTGCCCCAAGGATGACTTCCCCCTCCCAAGTATTGATCAACTTGTTGATCTCACTGCGGGTCATGAAATGCTTTCTCTCATGGATGGCTTTTCAGGAAACAACCAAATTTTGGTTGCCCCTGCCGATCAACACAAAACTTCCTTCATAACTCCTTGGGGAACCTTCTGTTATCGTGTCATGTCGTTTGGCCTTAAGAATGCTGGTGCAACCTATCAGCGGGCTATGACTTACATTTTTCATGACATTATGCACACTATCCTTGAGGATTATGTCGATGATCTTCTTGGGAAAATCTAAACATCGCAGTGAACATCTCGATGTTTTAACCATTATTTTCGATCGCCTGTTGCAATATTCTGTTCATCTTCAACCAAAGAAATGTGTCTTTGGTGTTCTTTCGGGAAAAACTTCTTGGCTTTATCGTCTCTTTGCATGGCATTGAGGTCGATCCATCTAAAGTAAAAGCTATTCTAGAAATTCCCCCACCTACTAATCTCAAACAATTGTGTAGTTTACAAGGTAAGCTTCAATCTATCCGACGTTTCATTTCCCAACTCTTGGATCGATGTCAACCTTTCCATCACCTCCTTAAGAAGGAAATTGATTTTCAATGGAGCAAAGAGTGCCACCAATCCTTTGAAGCTCTCAAAACTTATCTCTTGCAACCACTCGTGCTTATCCCACCTCAAGACGACCGCCCTTTCTACCTTTACCTTTCCGCCACTGACCATGCTGTAGGGGCCATGTTTGCACATTGTGACTCTGAGAATAGAGAACAAGCCGTTTATTATATAAGTCGTACTTTGGTGGACTATGAGACTAGGTATACACATGTAGAAAATTTGTGCCTAGCCCTATCATTCGTGGCTACCAAGCTCCGACACTACCTTCTGAATCACAAAACTTTCGTCATCACCAACACGGACCCCATCCATTACATGTATGCCAAACCTCATCTAAACCAACGCATCGCCCGATGGCTCATGCTCCTCGCCGACCTCGACCTTGAGTTTTCGTCCACCAGAAATCAATCAAAGGACAAACCATCGCAGACCAACTTGCGGAAGCCCCTTTACCTGGGGAACAATTTACCAATTTTACATTCCCCGACGAACTCATCGCCACTCTTTCACTCAGGGAGGAGTCATATCCAATGACTCTCTTCTTCGATGGATCCAAATGCCAACGCGGTGGAGGAGCCGGCGTTGTTCTCATTCCTCTCGACACCGAGCCTATGCCTCTTTCATTCCGACTTGATTTCCCTTGCACTAATAATACAGCGGAATATGAGGCCCTTGTTCTGGGTCTCCAGGTTGCGCTGCACTTAGGTATCAAATCTATCAATATTTTTGGCGACTCTCAATTGGTAGTCAATCAAGTTATGGGCATCTACCAATGTAAAAATGAGGAACTTCAAAAATACAAACACTACGTCAATTCACTTCTAACCTTATTTACTCATTATTCTATCCAAACCATTCCACTAACAAATTTGCGGATACTATGGCTTGCTTAGCCTCGCAAATTCCAGCCTCATCAACTGACTCTGACATTTTCGTCTTGGTCCAACAACTTTTGCCCCATCTATTCAGCCCCGGTTGTTTGTACGATAAATACTGTGTCTGCTAACTCGCGGATACTTAGTATCACAATTCCATGACTACCTTACAACCTTTGTTCTCCCTTCTGACCTTACTAGTACTGGGTAAACACGCTTTTCTTAAAAGCATTTCTCGTTATGTAGTTATGGGGGGACTCCTTTATAAACGTGGCTTTGATGGCATCCTCCTTCGATGTCTCACCGGCACGGAGGTCACCCATACCATCCAACAGGTCCATGACGGTATTTGTGGTGGACATTTTAGCGGCCTTTCCATGGCCAAACGAATCCTTCGCCTTGGTTATTATTGGCCTACTCTCAATAACGACTGCTACGAATATGTTAAGCGTTGTGTTATGTGTCAACAACATGCCAACCTTCAACATACTCCTAGCCACCCACTCCAGGTCGCTCGAGATCTTTGGCCCTTCTCACAATGGGGTTTTTAGACCTTATTGGTGAGATTCATCCGTCCTCTTCGCAACATCACCGATGGATTATCACCGCAACCGAATATTACACAAAATGGGTGGACGCTATTCCACTTATTTTAACTAAAAAAGAAAAAATTGTAGAGTTCATTAACCACCACATTATCTTTTGTTTTGGTGTTCCTCATCGCTTGATTACAGATAATGGCAAATCTTTCAAAAATAAGTTGTTGCAAGACCTTTGTGACAACTTTGGTATCAAACTCAGCTTCTCATCACTGTACTATCCACAAGCAAATGGACAAGCCGAATCCTCTAATAAAACCCTAACTAATATCCTCATGAAAGTTGTCAATGAGTCCAGACGAAATTGGCACGATCACATCCCCTTTGCCCTTTGGGCTTATCGTACTAGCATTCGTACCTCTACTACTAACGCCACTACACCTTTTTCTTTGGTATATGGTACAGAGGTCGTCTTGCCTCTCGAAATACAAATACCCTCCCTCAGAATATCCCTTCAGGATATTCTCACCAATGATGATTTCCGCCAAGAGCGGTTAGCCCAATTGGATCTTCTTGACAAAAACGACGTCTTATAGCTCTTGATCACCTTCAAATCTATCAAAAACGCATCAAGCGTGCTTATGATAAGCAACTTCATGAGCGTACCTTTAAGGTTGGTGATCTTGTCCTCAAAGAGAATCAACATGTAACCAAACTAGAAAAGAGCAAACGTGGAAAATTTGCTCCCAATTGGATTGGGCCTTATATAATCACTCACACTTATGGATCAGGCACTTATCGTTTAGCTTCGCTTAATGGTAAACCTGATCCCTGAGCCCCTTAATTCCTTGCATCTTCGACCATTCTACTATTGAATTTAGTGTTATATCACTTCTTATCTACCTACTGCTCGTCCCTTGAGCTCATTTTACCGCTACATACACTTTGTTTTCTACATCTCAAAATAAAATCAAGATCACCTCTCACCTCCCCTTGACGATGCCTTCCCCTTTTTAGTCTAGTCCATGACTTCAAAGTATTAAAATAAGCCATATTCTTATAGGATTTTCTTGAGTCAAAACTTCCTACTAAACTAGATGCTTCACACCAAAAGAACATCTAGTCATCTAAATTAAATATAGACTGCTCCCTCGAAGGACAGCTATATGCCGAACTATTTCTGCTATTATATATAGACTGCTCCCCCGAAGGATAGCTATGCACTAAAATCATATCTGCTACTATAAATAGACTGCTCCCTCGAAGGACAGCTATACACAGTCATCCTTTATCAGAAGCTTCTCGCATTGATCAGCTTCATGAAGACCTCAAGAATAATACAATCAATATCCCTTGTAGACTTCCCGCATCAATCAGTCTACATTCAATAAATTAAAAGCCTCATTCAAAAGAACTTTTGAGTCATGGACTTGTCTATTTAGGGTAGGTTCTCTTTCGTCAGAACACTCACTTTGTAATGAGTTCTCCGTACCTCAACTATACCATTCACCTCACCTCACCATTTATTCAACTCAAGGGACATGTCGTACACCTGATAGGTTGTGATCATACAACTCTTTTCACCTATTGACTTCTCGTCTATGCACCGGTACCTAGGGCTTCAAGTGCGTTCTATGTTGTGTGGTTTGTTTTGCTCTTTTCACCTACGGAGCAATCTTTCCTTTTTTTGCCTCTCGCATCTAGGATTGTGTGTTGAGCTTAATCAGGACATGGTTCCCTACCACTCGGGTAGGCTAACTTTCGCTTCTCTTGTACCTTTTACAACGTCACCAATTCGTTGCCAACACCATCAACCTTACCTTACCAATATTACTATCAATACCTTTACCAACCAACCAATCGCCTAAACCATACCTAAATTACCTGTATTCACCTCTCCCTGGTCCTAAGGGAGAACTACATCGGTCTGAGGCCCTTCCTTGCTTTGTGTAATGGGCTATGTAGGCAGCACTTAGGAGACATGGGGTCTCCCAAGGTTAGCTCGACCATCCCCTACCATAACCTATCATGTGTGGTAAATATAAATATTTTTGTGTATTTCTATTTTCATCACATTCCTCTTTATCCTTTTTTTCAAAACACCGAAAATAAAAACACAAACATTATTATTATTATCGTAACTCAAATCAACATACATCACCCTGAACTGTTGTTACTTTCTCCTGAGCATACAAGTGTTGATATGTGATTTCTTGTAAAAGGATGTGTTCCTCGATTTAGAAATCATGCTTGATATGTACTGTAATTTCTTTGCAGATTGCAGATCTTGACTGAGTCAGAATATGATTAGACTCTTTTATCTATTTCATCTTGTATCTGAGTTTAATCTGATCTCGGAATAAATTATAGAGTTATCCATCTATAATACCTAGTCTTGGATCAGTGGAATTGATCCAAGTATTGCTTTAAATTTGTTCGTGATGAATTAAAATCACAGACCTTGAACAGGTTGCAAGGTATGGAAGTATTGATTTAGCTAGTCAGGAGTATGACTCAGGCTGATCTTTTGAAATAAATTGGTTCCCGATATCGAAGTATATCCGGAAGGTCTCGATCGTGGACCAGGTAATAATTCGGTTACATACGATTCTGCAGCAGAACAGGAGCTAACCCTGTTCAAGAAGGTATGATATAGGTCTTTTCTGAGTGTACAGAACGTAGACCTAACTGGAATTATTAATGGTTAGTAACCTAAAACTAAAATCTAACCTAGGGGTTAGATTAGTGTTAATCTAACCTAGACCTAGGATATGTGCTAATGTCCTAAGTTAGTATCTTTGTGTAATGTGGATAGAATTAGTATTATCCTAAATTCTAACCTATGATACTAACCTAACTATGATCAAGAATGTAAAGGGGCCTATGGAGGGGTGCGAACCTTGGGCGGCGTTTTCTATGACATTTAATGCATGGGATAAGGATGAAGGACAGGTTTGGCGGAGGTTTTGGGAACGGCTAACTTGTGCCGACGTGGCAGGTCGCCAAAACTAATAATGAACTTGAGGTTTCATTTGACTGTCGCCAATTCTGGCGGTCGGTGGAAGTGGCGTTTGAGCGGGAAGGTTGGTGTAATTGCATTCAATGCTCTCGGTAGACGAGCTCGGAACTCGCGTGAAGGCATGCAAACAGGAAGTTTGTTGGTTTGTTTGGCTTATCGCGATTTTCGGATTTCTCTCTGCCTGTTCGCTGGTTCTTCGCACCAGTCTTCTTTGTGTTGCATGGCGAGCATGAGGTTATCTATCTCTTTTCTCTGGCTAGGAGAGTATATATGTTTTGGAGATAGCAAAATTTTGTTGATCGCTCTAACTTGGAAAAGGAAAAGGAAGCCCGAGCTCTTCCAGTGGTCTGCCTCAGAAATTTGAGCAAAAATACAGGCATGTTAGGCCCTAACCTTTAAATATCTTGCTGTCTTTCAAGTGATTTCATTAGAACAACTCTGTTCAAATGATTTAAGAAATTAGATGTTTATCTATGGATATCTTGTGTGATTTTTCTTGGTACTGTATCTCTTCTGGTTCGAAATTTCATTTATCTTCTGATGGGTGTTTATTAATTTCGAACTGTGGCATTATTTCCTTGTGTTTGCATTTTGGATTGATTATGCGAAACATGTGAAATGTATGATTGCTCGGCCTGTTCGGCGTGAGCCCATGAATCGTTCCTGTGATGGGTATAGACCATTGATTGTTATGTTGTCGATTTTTGGTCGTCGATTCTTGTTTTGGAAACAGTCGGAAGAAATATTATGGAACTGTTTGTTTGTTCAGTTTGTTGAACCTTTGAAAGCCCTGTTGTGGTTTTTAGTGACAGTGGCTAATGATACTTTTTGGGTGTCGCTCTGTCTTTTAAAATGGTTTGGGAACAGGTAACTATTGTGTTACAGTTTTCCTTTCGACTCAGTGGTAGTTGTTTTTCCTTGTTATTTGAGTAACGGGTAGCACGACCTCTGTTATTTTACCTTCGTGTTGCAAGAGTTTGTGGTTTATACTCTTTGGATGAAATTCTACGTTTCTTTCCTGTGCCATCTTGTGCGAAAATGTTGGTAAGGGTATCGTTGGATTCTTTGTTTTGGAAATTCAGTATTCTGGTTTGTTTTTGCCTGATTACAATGTTGCCATTGTTGGCACGGATGATTTATCATCTTACATTATTTTGGTTACTGATTGTTAGGACTCAGTTGAATTTTTTGACAGATGGACAGTGTAACTGTTTCAATTAGGACTGTTGGGTTATCCTGTTGTTTGACCCTGTGGAGGGTATCTTGCTTCTTTTGGCTTCTGTATAAGCCTGAGATTGAACTCGTGATGTTTATTTTGGCCTTGATGGATTTCTGTGAATATTTTGACATCTTGTATATTGGCTTAATGAGTTAGGTCATGGATATTAACCCGTAACAGTATGCAATGTAAATATAGAATTACATTCGTTTTTAAATTGAATGACTCTGTGGAGTCGATTGAATGATTTATTTGTTTAAATCACTGTTCATGGTTGATCATAGATGAATTTTAGAAATTGTTGTTCCAGCGACTTAAGGGAATAATTTGTATTTTGATCTCTGTTATTCGTAAGAATACCATTGTGTCGCATTGGCAAGGGTTCAATTGGATTCTTTGTTTGAAATCAGTGATTAAAATTTCTTGCCTGAGTTTTAATTTGTACACCATTTACCTGTCCAGAAGGAAACATTGGCAATCATTTGTCATTCCACTGTTGTTCGGGTTCAGTAGAATTGTGGAAGTTAACCTGTATCTTCTTTTGCCTCAGTTGAGAACTTGACTTGTTATACTGTTGTTTGATATTGGGAAATTTTGCCTGAGTAATGGTTGTATCAAGTAACGTGACGCTGTATAAGTAAATCGTGAGTGCTATTTGACCAACTCCGATTACGTACAGATGTATGTACAGGATGATATGTTCCCTTCTGATTTACTAATTGGATGAGGCAGTGTGTGTTACGGTATTAGTAAGGTAATCTCTGCATGGTCTTATGGAAGCATCAGTATTAGTGTTATAAAGCCTGTTGTTGACCAGGATATACTAGAAGTTCCTTGATTTCAACTTGTGTCGAAAAGCCATACTGTGTATAAAAGGAACTAGTATTGGGCTTAAGGTTGATCTATGGGATTGTTGATGTATTAGCTACTGTTCAGGAGTTTTTGCTGTGTTCTTTTATTTAACATAGTGATTCTTCTTGTGGCTTGTCTGACTTGTTCGTATACTTACCAGATGAATGTTTTCCTTATGTGGAGACGGTACAGTAGTGAACTTGTGTGGAAGGAAGTGTGAATGATTGGTTTCTTTCTCTTCTATTACTTTAATACATGTTGATATCTGTATTAGTAGGCTGTTTTAACATATTGATGTAATCAAGAGTTGTTATGATATTTCCTTTTCTGATGAAAGTAACGATCTGACCAATATTGCTGATCTTGGATTCAAGATGATTGTTCTAATACTTTCGTTCTTTGATTCTTAATATTTGATGAAATATTAGAGAAGTGAGTAAGACTATTTTGTAACGATGATGGAGTTACACATTTGTAGACATTTTGTATTACAAAGGCATAGTCTGAATATGTTTGCTTGTTTGATAATTGATCTCATTTAAACAGGGTGTTTAATGAAAACAATTGATGGATTGCAATTGTTTTAAAAGTTAGTGCTTATCATGCTCAGTTCATCGAACTGACTCATGTTGACTATCTTGCAGATGGTAGCCGTAAGTGGTAAAAGCAATGCAGATCTGACAGGATGATCAGATTATTTAATTGTATCATAATGAATTACCGCTTGATTATATAAATGTACTGTATGTGGAAAGATGTTTCTTTTCTGTTAAGCATTGTATCAAGTATGCTGCTTGCATAAAATGTAATTGTATAATTTTGAAAGGAATGGAAATAAGTGTTTGATACTTATGTGTTGTATTCTATTTCTGATAGTTGACCTTCTTCGGTTTATATACCAGAATGGCAATGTTATCCTTGTGTAATTCGGATGCTTTTGTGATTGGCAATGAAAACTTGTAAGGAAATGTGATTGAATTCATGTGAGTGTTTAGCAGATCTTATTGTTCTAGTGAAAGCAATATAGTATTTAAATAATTGTCTTTCTAAAAGATAGGTTAAAAAATGAACCTAAGCAGAACGCTAAACAAGCTGGATTAAATTACTAATCCCTAGTCATGAGTATGACAGGACAATATTAATTTGGATTCTTAATCATTTATATCTTTATACTAATAAGTATGATATAAATTCAGTTTAGAGAACTGATATAAATCAAATGGAGTTCAGATGGCAATCTCAAGTAAAGGTTATGAGATATTGTCCAATTCTGTTGTTTTAGAATCATGCATATTCTAATGACTCCTTGATAAGACCATGACCTTAATAACTCCACCATGTAATGGGTTTTATAGAGGAGGGTCGTCTTAAGACGAAGAATCCAGGGATCGGGAAAGGCTAACCTTAAGGGAAAGTCTTTAAAGTAATTTAATACTCAAAGTGCTTAACGCATTTTAGTGAGTAGATCTTTTCGAGGCGGATTTAAAGGTTGACGGCACAAGACAACTGCAGGGTTGTACCTCCGAGAAGATTAGGATCTTCTCGAAGTTACAACAATGCAGGTGACTTATGGCGACACCCTTTGCATTGATCGCTAAGATTTACACTTGTGACCGGATTAGTTACTCAGGGATTGATTAGGAATGTGGTCAGGTTATAAGGCTGCCTAGGAGGTTCGGGGTATCTTGACACATTGGTCTAACTGCAGGGTTAAACCAGTATGTCACCGTATCCCTAATCCTCATGGGCATCCATATAACATTATCACCTTGTTAATCTATCTCCGAGTGATTAAGTTGTGAAAGAAAGGACTGACAGTAGTCAGTGTAGGACATTCTATATAACATAAGAATGGGGTGAAGGACGTATTCCAGATTGACGAGTATGCCGTTAAGGAATACGAGACATAAACAGTATGTTTCAAATCTTTGGCCAAAGTATCGCAAGCTGCTGATTGCGTTGTCCTAATTCACCTAGTCTAAGGGATGAGATGCCGATGAATAATGGTAACAATTATTCAGTTAGGTTCCTTGGACAGAGCATTCTGAATCCCAGAATAGGGAAGAGAACCACAAGAGTGAAGGGTTAAGTAATAACGCCAACTCTTATTACACATGAATAGATCGGTAGATTACCGAGTCATGGAATGAATAGATCGGAAGTAATCCGAGTCATTACAACTGCATATGGTTGTCCGTTATATGAATGGTTATTTGATTTGTGAGTTCTAAATTATGTATTTAGAACCAGAATGCATTTTAAAAAAAAAAAAAAAATCGACTTGTTCTATTGTCTAAAATGAGGATCCCTGCCAATGTTCATCTCAACATACGAATACGGGCTCAGTCGCATGGATGTATCTTGTGTCTATGATTGTGCGGGGGTGACTAGCCTACAAATCATTCTTGCCTAAAATTCACCCTACTTTTATAGAAAAGTGAATTTATGATTCTTCTGCAAGAAGGGAATCAAGATCTCTGCCAAAAATTCCCATGTATGTTACAAAAATCAGCTTTCAGCTCGACAGTTATGCTACCTCATGAAGTTCTTAGGCCTCTGGTAGGAAAATCCTGCAACATTTCCCTGGGTCGGGCCACATACTTTACCGAGAAATCTTCTCGGAATGTCCTTGAGTCGGAGATTTTCCAATATAATATTTTGCTGGGTCGAATTCCTCATCTTGGATCTATAAGCCACCGGGGTATGTCCAATCAGAAAGTGCCATTGTCCACACGATAGCGATCTAGAGGCGTGAATTTCTTTACTCACCTAGGCCTTTTGTACCCTGAAAAAAATCCACCTCAATCGCTCTACACGGCCCTCAACCAATCCGCTTTAAGTGCCTGTTACCATATGGGGGGGTTCCCATAGAGGCCACCCAAATGATATGCAACCTTGTCACCATTTGAAACACACTGCCTGGGAATACTCATTCACCCGTCACGACCTGTGGATCTTGCTTCTTGTTGCCCTTGCCTGGGTAACCATCATACCTCAATGTGCGGACCCTGTACGTCCAACCTCTCTCCTGACTGGATGGGTCGGCCTACCGTCGCAAAAACTTATGTTCTCCTAGGCCCAACAGTGCTAAGTATCCCAATCTAGTGTCGTCCCCATGGTGATTTCAGTAGGAGCACCATCATGCGCCTTATGGCTCCGCGGGCATATGCAGGTGCCTATGCATAACGTTTCACATTCCCTTTGGGTGATCATACCCCAAATAACGGACAGTCGTTCAATGCCTTCCTTCCCTTGAATGACTCAGAGTCCACCCATCGTGCCTTGGGGGACCCGCGTAATGGGTCCTAGTTGGAAAATTTATCCTCATGTAAGGAACTAACCTAACACTTGTCACCTCAGGGGTGTCGACCTGCATACATTTGCCGTTGCCCTTGAGCCTCCTCTTGACATGTGTCCCAGTCGTCCGTATTTGTGCAAATACCTACCAATTGTCGCTTTGCCTGCACCTATCTTGAGTTTCTGAAGCATTGCTTGATATAAGGACTTTATTTATGAGTCTCAGAAATATGAACAATTTCCTATCCAATGGGAATTACTGCTCATATCCCCTTTTGGCAGATGTTAAACATATAAATCTCAGTGGTTCGATCTCTCCTGAAACACCTACACAGAGAGACACCTCGGTATGGGGGTGCGATTTTGTGAACCTAATAGACGGACTTCACCCCTAACCAAACCATTATCAATGTCCATTCAGCTGAACATTGATCATCCGCACAGATTAAGTGATAGAACATGTTCTAGCAATCTATCACTTCAAATCCTAAAGGGTCAACTGTTGTCTTGTAACTTGGTTGTGGTCATACGTCAAAATCTTCATACAACCATTCACTTATTCCGATAATTATAACCCATCTAGGTTGTTTGTTTCTCAAGTGCTGGATATGCCTACAGAATCACAGATATAATCGGTTACAACATGATTCTCATGGATACGCTTTTCATCTATTCCAAGATGGCGGTTGATCCCATGGATGATCGGTCACATCACCTTAAACTACACCTTGGGGCATAGACTACACCGCCTATGTACTATAATTGACGTGTCTTACTCCATCAGGAACATACAAACCATTCTCCAAAAAGTCCTGATTTCTACCATAGAAATTCACCTCATCCAAAACCGAAAATAAATATCATGTTCACTTTCTGAATATCACCCACTTACACTTCTCTCATCTTACTTCTACAAAACATGCATGAATCCCTCAAAGGACATCTTAGCAAACCGTTTCCTCTTGGTGCTGCTATACCATAGCTTGAGGTCACTCAAAGTCTTCCCTACGTCCCTGACAATGCTGGAATTGCTCACTACTCGTACATGCCATGATCACCACCCTTTTCAAGATTATTCTTGTAAACCTTCCGAATCTCAAATACAGTCAAACTTTCCTACTGATCATCTTCAAATGCATCTCAGGAGCAATTCCCTATCTCAGTCGTCAAAGAAAGCTTCCCACATCGACTTCTAGTCTCTTAAAAATGAAAGCTCTAAAAATAAGATACCTAACGTTTTGTCATGGACTAGCCTATTTTTATCTCGATTCTGTTAGAAAATCTCATACCTGAAAGACCATCGGTTATTTACCTGTCACTATGTACCGACATCAGTTACTGCTAACCAACCTTCGGTTATATACTCACTGCCTTTTCTTTAACATAGTTCTTAACCTTCCAACTACCTAAGGGACTTCCGCCTCTTTTGACCTAACATAATATGACCATTATCATGATCATGTTGATCTCATCTTCAGGCCATGAGAATAGTCAATCTCATGCACATGCATCTATCTAGGGTCTTACCAGGATACATAACAAGCCAAATATTTGGTATGTGCCGATAAACATAAAAACTGGTCCTTCTATTACTCATTTGGATCTCAACTCTTCATTTACATGTAATTCCATTCACTTATTTTAATGCTGGTGTATACAATACCAAACTATGACACCTACATGTTCAGGAATTAACATGACATTCCACCATATACGTGCATCCCATTAACACAAGATCTATTCACCATCGACAATCAACTCAACATGCCTCAATGACCTAAACATCGCAGTGCCTACATCCTATAACTTAACCATGTCTAATTTTCAACATAAATACTAACAACTATTGCTAAATGACCTAGACTCAAATGTCAACCAAAATCACCCATATATATATATATATATATATAACCCATTTGGTCTACCTCATCGATATACACGGCTTCAAATAGCTTATGGGTGAACTACATCGTGGCCTCGAGGTCGGTCCATAATTCAAGTCAAAGCTATCACGTAGGCCCGCATTCTACCACTATCAATGGGGCATCTTGGAGGTCGTAGCTCGCAGGCCACTCCCTCATATCCTAAAAATCATACTCCCGTACTTTTTCGGTATCACATGTCAACCTTAGTCAGTTTGCCATCCGGTTACAATAAATGATTGAAATTACATCAATCATAATACATTTAAATATGTAGCCATTTTATAGCCACCATATAAAAACTTAACTCGGTTCGCAGACCATGCCCATATCCAATATACAAATACATTTGAAACAATGCCGGGACCACAACATACTTTCTACCCATTTACCTTTCCAGCACCTAACAATCACGCTGTAGGGGCCATGCTTGCAAAAATCGTGACTCTGCCATGCCTAACTGACCTACAACAACCATGTTTATTACCTGACTCGTACCTTCCATGACTATGAAGGTCGTCTGCTTGGTATAGGCTGCATATGCCTGATACTCAGCTCCGGTACCATCAAGAACATCCTGATAGTACCGGGCCTCCACTCTCACCTCCACCATACCTATCCCGTGCCACCATCGCTACTCGGGGCTGGTCCCCGGACACCTACTACCAGTGCCCCCTGTACCTGTGCTGGTGGTGCCTCGACTGGCTGGTGCATACCTGCTGGCACCTGGTGGTATCTGTACCTGTGCCTGGGGCTGTGGCTGTGCATCGCTGCTGCTGGTAAATATCTGCCTGTACCTGAGCCTGGGCTAGCTGCCCCTATAAGACACCTATCTAAATGCCTGTGCAGCAGCCAAGCTGCCCCTGTAATAGTCTCACACCTGGCCCCTGAGCTGATCTCTCTCTGAAAATCACCACTGCCAAGTCTGGCTGTGACTAGGCTGTGCTACCCCCTCGCCGCTCTCTGACCAGCCCACCAAACCCTGTATGCTCCCGTGCAACCAGCATCATCTACACCCTCACCTGTTGGCCTCTCTGGCAACCCAATCTGGATCCACTTAGGCTGTGGTGTAGGCAGTGGGGCCTCTACATCATCCCTCCTGTACTGAGGGAAGGCCCAGTGGTTCGTCCTGTCGCAACCCCATCTACCTGTGTACCCTCTCTAGGGGTATCCTCTCGTACTCTCCCGGCCTCCATTCTACTATCCAGAAAGTGTAGGTGGATCAAGTGTAACTGTACTCCGGCCTCCTCCATGTGCGGGTGATGACCTCTGTAAGGTCTCCATACACATGTCTACCGCTGTCAGGCCCTCTAATAAATGTCTATAATACTGCGAGATCTCGCCCTGCAAGAACTGGCTCGTGGCTGCCCCACGACCCCCAACCACCTCTGAAATACCATATCTGTATATAACCTGTGGCCATGGCTGTTGGGGTATACCCTACTGGTCTGATGCATATGATGTGCTCATATGCCCAACAATGTAGCAAAAATGTCAAACACAATCCTGAATCGCCTCATCTGGTGATAACCCCACAGATCTCTGTATAACTGCACCAGGTATACTGGTGCCCACGCATAACCAGTCCCTGCTCCTCACCCATCTCATGGTAGCCACCCCCATCAAGTGCCCTGTGGAAAGCAGCCTCCCTCTGAGTCCGGGAGGGCAAAACAGGTGATCCCTAATCATCATCAGCACTGGCAAGCCGTGTCTCGTGCCAATGGGCACAGTACATATCCCCTATACGCAATGCTCGCACTGTGATATGTCAGTAGCGCAGCTGCATCTCCGAAAACCTGTAGTGATGCTGTCTCATAGGACCGTTCTCTGAATCTACCTGGAAGACTGCCTCTCCATCGATCGAAAGTCGATCTGATGCGATACACATCCTCCAATAGTGATAGTCATCTCCCCAATCGGGAGATGGAACACATTGGTCACCGGATCCCATCTCTGCAATGAGGGCGACCATCAGGCTGTGATCCCTCTCGATCGCTCTGTACAGTCTGGACTCCATCTGAGTCCCACCTCGCGCATGATACCCCAGTGTTCTATGGCACACATGTGGTCTCATCTAGCATCAACAGCGGGGGCATCCTATCCCGCATCGTCAGCTGCTGACGTGCTTGCAAAACCAACCCACTGGCCTTAGCCACTACTCTTTATCAACAACACCGAACTTTACCCTCTACAACCCCCTTCTTATCCACCTACCCACACCACAACTCTCTAACCACTGCCCCTCTACCCACCTATTCTCTACCCAACTACCCAAACCCCAACCCATACCCAAACCCAAACAATACCACAATACCCACACCCCAGACCCAAACCCATACCCAAACCCACCACCAAAAACTCAAAACAACAACATAACCTAAACCAACAAAAATAGCTACAAATCACTAAGAACCGGTACCGGTCACACATAACCATACCCCGGTCCCCTTTCCACCGACGCCGGTCAACTACCAACCGACACCGGTCAACACACACAAAGCCCGTCCTTTTCCAACAATTAGCAACCGATGCCAGTCGCTTAGCAACCGACTTCGGTCGCTTGTATATTGCCGGGAGCCGAACCCCCGCACGGCCCCCCCTGCCCAACTCCATATTTTCTATTTTTTTTATCCTTATTTACCCACCCAAATAGCATAAAAACCTACCCACCCTTGCCGACTTGGCCCTATTTTAGCCCCTCTATCCTCTTCCTTTTTTCAAATAACTTTCAATTTACTCATTATTTTGTAAAAAATCTAAGATTCTTACCCAAAACCCCAATTTCGCTTAATAACATTCAAAGTGCACACAATGCAGGGTTCCAAGCCTACTGGTACGACAACACGTCATCGTGGTGGGATAGGTGGTGGTGGTCCAACTGGTCCAGCACCACCTGCTCCTCCTGGTTGTGCCATGACTCCAACTCTCTGATCTACTGGGTCCCCGGCCAATCATACTGCTACCTCCTCCTCACTCGGGGCCCACTACCAACTAACTCCTCCAGCAAAATAGCTCCACCTCACGCAATAAAACCTCCAATCTCAACTCTCCACGTCAGACAAATCAATTTGGTTTTCAAATAACCAAAGTGACAATGACAAGCCGTATTTTTCTTTTTATAGGTTTTTCGCCCCTAACCGATATCAGTTTTATTTTGCCCTAAGAAACCGGTATCGGTCTCCTTAACCGATGTCGGTCATAGTAGAATCGACATCAGTTTTTATTGCCAAATTTCCCCCCAATTTTTTTGCCCTTATTTACCATTTGCCCCTTTTTTCACCACATATCACCTATATCAACCTTTGATGCAACACCATTTGTTTACCCTACTTGGCCCGACCCAAGGCCTCACCCTACCCATCCGGCCCAACCCAAGGCCTCAACCTACCTATTCGGCCCGACCCAAGGCCTCAACCTACCTATTTGGCCTGACCCAAGGCCTCAACCTACCTATTTGGCCCAACCCAAGGCCTCAACCTACCTATTCGGCGCCCGACCCAAGGCCTCAACCTACCTATTCGGCGCAACCTAAGGCCTCAACCTACCTATTCGGCCCGACCCAAGGCCTCAACCTACCTATTTGGCCCGACCCAAGGCCTCAACCCTACCCATTTGGCCCGACCCAAGGCCTCAACCCTAACCATTCGGCCCGACCCAAGGCCTCAACCTACCTATCCGGCCCGACCCAAGGCCTCAACCCTACCCATCCGGCCCGACCCAAGGCCTCACCCTACCCATTTGGCCCGACCCAAGGCCTCAACCTACCCATCAAGCCCCACCCAAGGCCTCAAACCCTAACAATTTGGCCTGACCCAAGGCCTCACTCTTACCCATCCATGACCTGACCCAAGGGCCACAACCCAACCACTTGGCCCGACCCAAGGCCGTACCACTTCGATACCTTGCCCAACATCAACAACATATACTTTTATCCACCCATCATGTAGCTTTTTGTTCCATCGAGCTCACCTGTTCGTGTTTTAGCATGATTAGGGTCCTTGACTTGATCTGTCGACCAACTTTGCCTAGACCTAGACCGTGACGTTTATCTCAACCAAACCAACCATTTGGTACTGCCGAACATGCCTAAACGTTCATGTACCTTACCTATTATATACCCTGGAGCTACTTCCTATGCCTTGGATACCAGGATTATATCACCCTTGTTTGGATAAACTATCGACCTTTGCCTATGCATTGCTGGTTTGCTCGTCAAATCATGTACCCTAGTCATACTATTGCATTTCAACATGCGTCTGCTTCCTTGGACCTACCCCACCTTCTTACCATCCCCTCTACCCCATTTACCCTTTATCAACCCTATCCCTGATTTCTCATTCACTCAATCTGTGATAGATTTGAGGGGGATTACCTATATCCTTAACAGGAGAAACCACTTCATATTATTGTCCACGCAGCTTTACAAAACAAGCTACACGACAATAAGGGGCTAATGTAGACACCAAATTCGTGTCTTACGACCCCTTGTGACCCGCATCCCATTTCGCAACCTAACCTCATTACCTAAACCTTACACAATTATTTATTAATTACCTTGTAATTGATAAATCCACATCACCTTACCTGCCACCTCATTTTGCCACCTCATCATGACCTAGCCCTAACCCTAAACTAACCTAATTAAGACCTATGACTTGGTCTAGACTCACATCCATAACTAATGCCTCCTTACTCGCACCCAAAACCGACCTTCTAGCCACTTGACCAAGCCCGCAACTGATCTCTCGGGAGAAAAGCAGGGAAGGTGGGCTATTTTACTAAAAATAGCCTAATTCTTCCTTACCGATACCAGTTCCTACTCGACCACCGTCGGTTACGCAACCGCCATCGGCTCCCTGTAAATGGGTTCCCCTAACCAGAAAAAAACGGATCAGAATTTCATTTTTGGATCAAAGGAGATCAGTCAGAAGCGATTAAGAGAATCTGGATCTTTACTTGGCCGAGCATTGACGAGTGAAGAGACTAAAAGAGTTTGCAGCAAAAGGAGATCAATCCCAAGATCTTCAACTTGATAACCAGAGCCCTGTGATACTTAGCTGATCATCGGGAGGGAGATATCTCATCTTCTGTGTGTCAGGCCATCCTACCAGAAGTGCTGACTTTGTCATCAGGAGATCTTGGACTTGCATCTCTGTCAATAACCAGTAAGTTACATATCTTGCATGTCCTCTGTTAATAACATTTCTTATGACTTCTTTAAATCATAGTCCTCCTAAATCCAGTTCCTGAGACCCACTACCCAAGCGTGCCATTGCATCTAGCTGTCATTCTTTTACCCCTCATCATCTCATTTACCTAATATCATCTCATAAACCTAACCTTACCAACACCAAGAAACACAAACTACTGTGTAACCCTGCAGGTATAACTTTTAAATCTGAGAGTTCATTTTCATTCACAAAATTCTCAACTCGGTTCATCCTTGGGTACCAAAATTTGATCCTGTACATTCTATTTTCATTCCATTCAATGTCATGACTCCTAATAATTTTAGAATTCTCTAAATCCCAAAAACAGAATCCAAAATCACCAGATCCATAACCAATGAAAGTGCATCTCTTGGATTTTACATCCAACTTTTTCCTATTTTCCTTATCAATATGCACAAAAGCTTATGAACCAAAAAATTTAAGAAAAGAAAGATCTACCTCTTTTCTGGTCCAAGCTTCCTCTGGTATTCCTCCATCTAGTGAACTTGAAGGCCCACGGTTAATCAAATAAACCATTGTATCAACTACTTCTACCCAAAACTGTAAGGGCAATCCAACATGTATCCTCATACTTCTAGCATGTTCCATGATTGTCCTGTTCATTCTTTCTGCAACACCATTCTCTTGTGGTGTTCTTAGAACCATCCTTTCTCTACATATTCCATTCACTAAACAATAATCATTGAAAGCCTTGTTACAGTATTCACCACCATTGTCAGATCTAAGGCACTTTAACTTTGAATTTGATTCATTCTCAACAAGGGATTTCCATCTTTTAAAAGTCTCAAAAACATCAGATTTATGTTTAATACAATAAACCCATACCTTTCTTGTAGCATCATAAATGAAGGTAACATAATACTGGGATCCTCCATGAGAAGCTGTATGAGATGGTCCCCACACATCTGAGTGTACAAGCTCCAATTTTTGCTCCTTCTTAGTTTCCCCAACTTTGAGAAATCTCACTCTCTTTTGCTTTCCAAAGATACAATGCTCACAGAAATCAAGATCTAAATATTTCAAATATGATAACTTACCCTTAGCCTTTAAGATCTGCATTCCTTTTTGACTCATATGGCCCAACCGATTATGCCACATGCATGCATCTGAATCTGAAGTAGATAACATAGAAAAGGAATCAATAACACATGTAGATAAATATAATGTTCCTACCTTCTTACCTCTTGCCACAACAAAAGCACCCTTGGTGACTTTCCAAGAGTCTACTGTGAATGTAACCATGCAACCAACTTCACCTAGTTTCCCTGCAGAAATAAGATTCCTCTTGAGGCTTGGCACATGCCTCACATCTTTCAATACCCATGTATTTCCATTCTACAATTTTAGATGAACTTCCCCTTTACCAGTAATACTGCAAGGTTCATCATCACCCAAATAAACATGTCCAAAATTACCCTGGACATAATTTCTGAAATAACCCTTATTAGGGGTTGCATGGAAAGAAGCTCCTGAATCTAAAACCCATGATTCTATTCTATTATCCAAAGAAAGAATAAGAGCATCTTGCATTACCTCTGCTGCAATATTTGCCTCTTTACCTTTGTCTAGGTGTTGGTTCTCTTTATCCTTTGACCAACAATATTTCTTTGCATGTCCTTTCTTTCCACATTTCCAACAGGTAATTCCCTTACCTCTGGATTTAGATCTTCCATCCCTTGACTTTGATTTCCCATTATTCTTACTCTTGGATCTCTCCTTCTTCCTACCTCTACTTTCTACATTCAAAGCATTCCCAGATGATGATTCCTCTGTACTTTTCCTGTGAATTTTTTCATTCAAGATTATACTAACCACATCATCAAACTTCAAAATATTATTAGCAGATGTTGTATTACTAACAACCATTACCAAGTTATCCCAACTATCAGGAAAAGAACATAAGAATAAAAGTGCTTTCACTTCATCATCAAACAAAATATCAACCGATTTTAACTGATTTACAATAGATCAGAAATCATTCAAATGACTAGATGCAGATCCACCTTCATGCATCTTAGAACTAAATAGTTTCTTCATCAAATAAACTTTATTTGAAGCACTAGGTTTTTCATATAAATTAGCAAGAGATTTCATTAACTCTACCGTAGAAGTCACTTCTGTAATATTGGAAGCCACAGATGTTGCCAGGCTCAATCTTATAGATCCCAAAGCCTTTCTGTCAAGAATCTTCCATTCTTCATCAGTCATCTTCGTAGGTCTAGACTTTTCATCCAATGGTAAGTACAAATCTCTTTGATACAGATAATCCTCAATTTGCATCTTCCATAATTGATAATTTTGGCCGTCAAACTTCTCTACCTTGTATTTGTTTTCTTCTGCCATTGCTGTAGCTCCCACTCAATCAGAAAACCCTCTGTGAGTAAATATGTCAACACATAAAACCCTCAAACAAAGCTCTGATACCAGTTGTTGGGGTTAGCACAAGGTTGTACAGATAATATATCAGATCTAAGCATACATGCAATAAAAGTGGATATTCTACCAGAAGAAATATACAAAACAAGAGATATAAATCAACACCAGATCTAATGTGGTTCATCCAGTGGGCTACATCCACCAAGAAACAAGCCAATCTATTATCCAAAGCTTTCAGAAGATATACAATTGAAGATTTACAATCTTCCACACCTCTCAGATGTACAATACTTTCTTTCTCTCAAGATTCTCCTTCTTCTCCAAGAATTCTCTCTCTCACAATTATTCTCATAATAATCATCAATTATTACAATCCTCTTACTTCTAAACCCTAGCTTTCATGCTTATATAGGCATATACAAACTTAGGGCACTTAGCCATGCAATTACAATCAATAGATATGCTTTAATGCTAAAATTAGATCTAATTCCTGTGAGTTAAATAAAACACCCACGCACAGGTAACCGATGCCGGTTAGCCCTAACCGATGTTGGTTCCTCCTTGCTTGACTGATGTCAGTCATAGGTGACCGATGCCGGTCCCTTCATAACTGATGTCGGTTATTGTGTTTTCCAACAAGTTTAATATAACATGCTAATCTGAAGTAATTGAGCTCCACAACTCAACATCTTCATAAAGTCAAAAATTCTTCCTCCATAGAAGCCTTGTTTCTTGATGGATAATAAAGGTTCACAACAATACATAGACCTAAATTCAGGAAAGCACAAAAAACATGGATGGATCTAATTTGGAAAAAGAAAACCTCGATGAAACATAGTACAGATTAAAGCAGCCATTATAATTAAGGTATTCTTCCATAGGGAACATCTCGTCTTTTTCCTCCATTTGATATGAATTCAAGGTTCATCTTCAAAGAGAAGAAAGCATAGACCTGGGAAAAATATGTATAATTTGTTTTGGGGTTGAAAATTGTTGTTTTATTATGCTCATCTGAATCATTTTTAACAGGAATTATCTTTTCAAAGATTTTCATTTCTTCAAATTTAGAAGATTGATAATGAATTCATCTGACAGAGAATAGAAGAATGACAACGTATCAATTTTGAAGTGGCAAGTTGTGTGAAAATATTTCAAACAAGTATTTCAAGTTCAAAAATCTTTTGGAACCATAAGCCTAATCTTTAATGTTATTGTACTTACTTGAATGATGAAATTGGATCCACATTCGTCCCAATTTTAAATCAAGCAATGTACAAAACCCTAGGAGTTTGCCAAGTCAGTGGCCTTAGATTCAAGAACCTAGATGGATTCAGAGCTATGAGAAAATACAAAGCATTTTGTGGTTATTGCAAAAATGTCAGAAAACTTGTGATCTTCCTCTAAGAATAACTCTCCTAGACTGGTTCACCTGGAGAGGGACAAGGAACAGATGTCCTGCTTCAATGATTTCTTTCATACATCTAGGTCTACCAAATTTGCTTTGGCATATTCAAATGATCTTGGCTTCACAACCTTATTTATGTCTCAATTTACATTATGAGGTAAATGAATTCCAAAACGGTGTAATGAAGTTATAGACCCACAAAACCCTAAATCAAGACATTTGTCATAAAAACTAGTAAAGATAATGGTTGATGAGGTGGACTATCTTGTTTTCCGAATTAAGTGAACTTCTTCAAATCTTCAAACACACTAATATCTCACTCAATGTAGTTTTATTCACTCGTAGGAATTGAGGTGAACTTGTTCTGTGTCACACTTGATAGGAAATAAGCTAGATATAAATTTTGTGTGCATGGAATAGATTGAACTTCCCTCCTACGAGGTGTGATGTAGAATAACCATTATGTGTACAAAATGGTGCTAGATTTGCAAATCCTTGAAATCTGATTTTAGTCAATCTTGGTTAGTATCTCACAAAAGCCAATTTAAATGATATTTTTTTTAAGATATTTTGCATAAGGGCAGGGATCTTTTTTGGGATAAGGAAAACTCCCCTAGAAAGGAGTCCCAAAAATGTGTTGGTGAAAAATTTTTGTGTAGATAAATTAGGTGTCCCCACCAACATTCACGGGGCTACTCCCCTCTACATTGAATGAAACTCCCATTATTGAAAGTAAACTAATCCTAATCGCTATTTAAATACTTTTGGGTGGCCAAATTGGTCAGGGATCACATAAGGACAGTCCAATGAACTTGTGGAAAAGTTATTGTACAAGGGTATAAGGGAGGAAATTAAAGTGATAAAGGTAAAGAGGGGGAAATTATGTAAGGGGAATTATTTGTGAGTAGATTGCAGAGCTCACACCCAGTAACTGGAGTATTTCAACACTTCAATATAGAGGAAAACACAATGAAGCATAGCAGGACCAAATAAATTAAAACACCAAGTTTTTAAATTCATCTATCGAGGACACTAAGTTCCTCTTCAATTCCATATAGGATCAACTATGCTTGCAAAGTGCATGAAAGAGAGAAATAGAGGAAAAAGAAGAAAGGGAAATAAAAGAAGTGTAACTTTTATTCCATCTGTAGTGATGAATACAAAGCTTCAACCAAGTTATCACAATGCTACATAGTAAGAGTTATTCAAAATATGAATCCCTTTGGAATGGAGGGGCCATCCCAATTTATAGCAATCTGAATTGTCCTTTCACCTCCCTCACATGACTCTTCATTTCCATATTCCACTCACAACCTTTTGTCTTCCATGAATTAATCATTTCTCTTATAATTTTGAGAAAATACTTTTTACAAATTTAAAATAGGTCACTTAAGTGAATAGGATGAAATATAATAATGATGCATAAAAAAGAATTAGAATGGATAGAGAAAGAAGAGAGGGAAAGAGAGAAAGAAGGAAGGAATGAAGGGAAAACACCCCTCATGACGAAATGCTTTTAATTCCTTGATGCAGTCATGAAATTTGAGCGAAGATTTCTGCCACTTGGTGATCTTCTACATTGATGAAGATTACTCCCTTGCATAACTTTGAATCATTTTCCCAATCTAGTGATGACTGAAAAATCCTGGAGAATAGAATAAATGTTTAGAAATAGTGTTATGAGGTTTACTGCTACAAGCTTGAGATGAAAACATACAATGCCCATGATGACCCTCCTTGAAACTTGGTTGATGAACTCCTTGACTCATTGAAAACATTTTGATCAACTCTCTTTGAATCAACCGACTCCTTAAGTGATGAAGATGAATTCACATGATGTGCCTTGTGAAGCCCTACTTTGTAATGTGAGATGATTGTTCCAAATCACCAAAAATCACCATCCCTTCATGATTGATTACACCTGAGAAACTAGACCAATCTATGCACTTGAAATGCATGTTTTCTTGACACTTACTATATTTGGAAGGGAAAAATTACTATCTTTAGTAAGTGTTGAAGTTTTCCTTTCTAGACCCCAAATGGTGATATCAACCTAAATGATTATCCCTCAATGTCCTGTTGTGCTAAACTTGCCCTTTGAGAAGAACCTACTATTTTTAGTAAGTACACATGGGGCAACTTACTATTTTTAGTAAGTGTCCTAGTTAGCTTTTCCTAACCTCAACCGGCTATGGTAGATTTAATTATTTCTTCTTACTATGTTCCTCTCACCTTTTGGACCAACTAGATATTTATAATAGGGGCTTGCAGAACCACTTACTATTTTTAGTAAGTGTCAATTGCAAGCCAAGATGACCTTTTTGATGACTTTACCTGCAATACTCCCTCTGTATTCACCGCCTTCTTCATAGCCTCTTCAAATGGTGGCTTACCTAAAGTAATAGACCCCTATGTAGGAAGGCATGCTATTTTTAGTAAGTGCACCACAAATGTCAGATTGCAACAAAACAGGTCTTGAAACTCTGGGTTTTTTTCCGGGGTTCCATGCTCCACATTTTGAGTAATTCCTTCATCTGAACAAGTGGGAAATTGAGATTTTCATTGGTGGGGGAAGAATAATGAAAAAAACATAGCCCCACCATATCCCTTAGAAAAAATAGGGACTTCATGGCACCAAAACTAATTTACATGAAACTAGATTTTTCAACGATCACTCCCTCTAATTTTCACGTGATTTCGCCTAGTAGAACCCTGAGAAGTGAAGAAGTAGCTCGCTGATTTTTTCATCATTTCTTCATGTGACAGCCATTAGGTAGAGCTTGAAATTTTCACAAGTGGTTCCATATCCCTAAAAATTGGAATGAAATTGGTCCATTGCGATAGGTTTTTGCTTCTTGAAACTAGAAATTTTTCAATCCGGTTGTTGGTTTGATCGAGAAATTGAGCTTTCCCTCTTCGTGGAGTTGGAAGTGAAATTTATTCACTATAAGAATTCCTTGATATGAAGTGGAGAGGTTTTAAGGTGATTTTTTAATGGCTACTGTGTCAGAGTGAATAACTCAGCATTAGATGGTTCTTTGAAATTTTTGCACTGGCTTGTAAGATATGTTTGAATCTTCATCTCACAACAATAGAGGTTTATGAAGAATTCCTGCGCTCTTATCTTTCATTCTTCATTGCTCTAGCTCTTTCGATCAATATATTATTTGAAACCTATGCATATTCATGGAGTGGAAGGTTTGGTTTCCATGGCGGAGCTGGTTCAAAGTAATAATGGTGGATTGAGGTGTTCTCTGCAACTTTTCTTCTAGTAGTGAGAAGCAGCAAGAAGCGACAAACAGTTAGAATTTTTTTTTCAAATTTTTGAGTTTGACTTGGGTGAATTTTCATGTCCTTGACATCCCTCACCTTAGATGGACATGAGGAACATCAATTTACACAGTGCGCCTCAGCTTGAAATGTGGCGAAGATCCGATGGCAAGGGATTAAGGCAAAAAAAAAGCTTTAAAGAATTAAGGGCTTGGAAGCTAGTCACATGGGTGACCAGAAGTCTCCTTAGGGGCTGGGAAAATTTTTCCAACCTTTATGTCCCTAAAATCAAAGGGAAATGAGGGACATCATTTTACATGGTGCGCCAGATGATGACATGTGGCAACGATCCAATGGTGAAGGATTTGAGCTCCCGCAAGCACTTGAGGGCTGAACTGGTGATCTTGGAGGTTGTATAAGGGTCTAGAGGGTTTATGTGGGATAGGAAAATTTTTAAAACCTTGATGCCCCTGACCTTAAGGGATGTGAGGGACATAAAATCCCACCAGGCTCCTAGAGCTGACACGTGTCCTTCCAAAATTTGACTAACTCTCGAACTCGCTCCAAGAGGGAAAATTGAAACGACAACAACTTGAGCTCTCGATGGAATTTTTTGATGAAATTTTATATGATATTAAATGATAATGGACTTATGAATCCAATGGTGGGTTTATAAGGTCTTTATTTCTCCATTTTATTTCTAAAAGAGTGGATTTTATTATTTGGTACTCCACTTGTGCATGAGAAAAAATACTTGCAGACCCATTGCACCAAAGTGTTGTGAAAAAAATAATTTCACCATCTTGTAGGGATTCTAATTCCATTTCCAATTATGTTTCCTTTTTCTCCTAAATCCATTCAGAGCTCCCAAAATCACCTTTGGAGGCTCGACTCTTGTTTTGGCATGTGCACTACCTAGGCCTGTGAACCCTGATTTTAGTGAAACTATCCCAAATTCTCTGGATCCTTCCTGAATATTCCTAAATCATTTCCATGATGTTACTAGGAATTTAATTCACCTCCATATTTATTTATATCTTATGCTCTGCACCAAGGGGTTTGCTCCAGTCCTAGGAAGGTAGGTAATATCCCTTCCCACAACTGCCTAAAATTTACATTTTCCAAGAACTCCTAAAATCACCTAGGGGGTTGACTTGACTTCCCTAAATCACCTATGGGACTGATTTAACATCATCTGGGAGGTCATTGGAATGATTGGTTAGACTTGAGGTTCCTCGGCATGGTAAAACATGAAAAATTTAGCACATGGGTATCATTGTCATGCTCAGAAATTTCCAATTTCCATGTTACACATTTGCATGATAACAATATGTTAAAAAATACAAATGGGTCAGGTGTTCCCAAAGGGGATGAGGGCACATTACACTAGTGTTCTAGCTAGGCACTGGTGTCTAGGATGATAATGTCAAAGTATAAAAAAGCATACTGAGCAACTAAGGGTGTAAGACCAAAAGTGGCAACAGAAAGCAAAGAAAGGTGGCCAAAGATATGGGTTAGTTTAATACTTTTCTTACTTAGGAATCATATGAATTGTAGTATACAATCAGGACTAGCTAATTACCCAAAGTGTGTAATTTTGTGTCTACAGGCACGTACTAAGGCAGTTTCCCTCAATTTTAGATGGTAAGGTTGAGTTTGTAGTTTATCAACATTATTGTTTTGGGGAGATTTTATATGAATATTGTAAATAAGAGCCCCTGGTGTAAAATACCTTTTGGTTTCACTGTCCAAGTACTTCCAAGAATATGGTGAATAAAATTTATTATGCACAAAAAGTTGAAGTTTGATGCAGATAATGGTAGATGTTGACTTCCACACATTGCACACTACATATTTATATCCTAACAAGTCAGCATATGTGGTGGAAATGGAGTCTAACAACATAGATATCACTTTTGAGACTCTGATAATAGGCAAAGGAAGTGGTGAAAGTCTACATCTATCTCAAGGCCTAAATTGAAGGATGGAAGGTATATTGATGGAGCTAGACCTTCCTCTCCCAAAACCACCAAAAGGAAAGCATATGGTGGGAACCAAAAGAGTGCATGAGGAGACCCCTCTTTGACAATAAGAAGAAGAAGAAGAATAAAAGGAAAAGGATGAGGATGAGGAGGCGGAAGAAGAAGATAACACCATGCTCAACCACTGGTCATAGGAAGAAGTTATGGAGAGAGGTACAAGGGACAAGTAGCATCAGTGGTAGGGACTTCGAATCGACAAGCAATGAAGTCACCAAGGGTTACTCCAACCAAGCCAAGTGCATAAAGAAGAAGACACCTCCAAAGAAGATGAAGGTGAAGGATGATGTAACAATTGAAGACAATGATGAGGAGAATGTTTGAGGAAGAGGATTCATATGTAATGAGGAAGCCCGGTCATCCATAATTTGGATGAAGATGAAGAATATCCTAAGGATGAGAATGTGTAGTAACATGACGGATTGATTCCTACAATGTACATGAAAGTGGAGGCCATCACATGAGGAGAAGAGGAAGAGAAAGAGAAGAGAAATGGTGAGCCATCTAGGAGAAGGCACGGGAGCCACAAGTGAGGAGATGGAAGTAGTGTGCACCATGAGTGTAGAAATACAAGGTACCAATAGGAAAGTACACTGGTGGAATGGAAGAAAAAGGAGGAGATTATTTCAAACACCAATAAGTAAATTATATTGATGATCAATCAAAGGTGTTGTGTGTAATATTCCAAAGCACAGTGCATAACAAATATCTCTATGGCTGGGAGGTATTAACCTAAAAGGAGTAACCATGTGCACAAGGAAAATGCTTTCTGTAGAACATGCATAGACTCACATGGAGGATCCTGAATTTGAGATTAATAATGAAGCGTGTGTGAGGTCACAAGATGAAGAAAGTCACTCAAGTATAGTCCTCATGATTTTCAAACCCACATTTTTAACTAATGAGGATACTAGAAATGCTCAGAATAAGATGGCAATAGAAGGAAGTAGCATCGTAGAAATATGGATAAGGGGCACTATTAGAATCTTTCTGAAGAATATACAAAAGAAAGTGGCAATTCTAGTGGCTTACAGAGAATTGGGAAAGGTGGGATAAGTCGTGAAAAGTATGCCTTTCAACAAAGTCATTCATATTGCACAGATGTAATTATTACAGCTGCATACCTGACCTGGAGAATAAGGATAAGGATGAATACCCTTCAGCACTACACTACTTAGAAGATCTAGTACTGTATGTTGTTTACATGAGATAAAGTATGTGCAAGGGTCATTGGAAGAAGAGTTTGGCACTAAGTGAGCAGGAGAAGAATAAGAGAGAAGTAGCATGTAATATAGTGGATTATGATTTGTTGAGTACTACGATCAAGGATGTTATGAAAAAGGTAGGGTACACCTTTGAAAACTATCAAGACCTTGATCCCATCCTCAAGGTAAACATACCACTCAAGAGGAGATAACCTTAGAAAGTAAGCAAGTCAACTAAGAAGGATAATAATTTTGGTCAGTGAGGAGATAATGGCTGAAATTACATGGAAGCAGGATACACTCAATACTATGAAAAAGGCCTTTGAGACAAGGCTTAAGGAGCTTGGTTATTTATTTAGTGGTACATGGAAGATGGATGCCTTAGAATGGATGGCATCAGAATACTTGTTGTGTATTATCAGAGGGAGCTTAAAGGAAAATGGTGAAGATATGACCCCTGTGCAGGTGTCGTATATTTTCGGGATAGTGCTAGATATGGCTGCTGAAAGAACTTGCAGAGTGGGAGAAGTTGGAGAGATACTATAAATACAATAGTTTCCCAAAACTACTCCAACCATCCTAGGGATGAAACCAAGTGTGTCACCTGAGGAAATATGACATTGTTTTAATTCATTTGGTATATGCCCACTATTATTTCATCTTTTATTTATTCTTCCATTCTTGAGAAACATTATTTAATTCAATATTATTGTTGAGGACAGATAATATCCCTAGTGTGGGGTAATTTTGGTCATAGAAAATTGACTAAGTATCGGTGAAAGGCTTATGCACAAGAGTACACACATACAGGAGAATAGAATAGCACACAAGGGGTGTGTGTGGTAGTGAAACAAGGATCAGAGCACATGGGGTTGCATACATGCAGGCTTGAAATCAAGGACTTAACCAATTTCTTAGAGAGGATAAAAACAAAGAAGTAGAGTTGGAGTGCTACTTAAGAAAAGATCCAGAAATAGATAAAAGCAAAAAGACTTAGCGGCTAAACAAGGTCTAAATTGCAGAAAGCACATGCATGACCAGGATAAAGGACACATGCACAGATTGAGTCTAATAATAGGAATTAAATCATGTTGTATATAATTAGCTTAGTGGATTGTTGTTAGCTATTCATAAGTGTAAAAAGCATGCAAGCTATTTTGTACGCATTCACATATTATTAGGTAAATTTATGAAGTCAGTGAAGGGAAATTCCCCACCCTTATATATGTATATTTCATCCTTGTTTGAGAGAGTTTGAATCAGTGAGTACGATAGCTTTTGGTGTAAATAGAGGAGAGTGAAAACAGAGAGTTGAGATACTCTAGGGTTTTAAAGTGCATTTGAGAGCGTGCACAGGTCCTTTGTAATGGATGTATTACGGACTATGAAGTAATCAGATACTTTGTTATGTAATTGATTATGGTTTACAATGGATAAATGTGTTTGGGTTACTAAATTGGTTATGTCTGAGTATCAAATCATACGAAATTCAGATCTTGTTAATCATTCTTTATGTTGATTAAGTTTCCTTATGAAATGTGTTTCTAAACTACAATGATTATGATGATTCTCTATGCATGAATGGTTAATTTGATTATGAGTATGATAAACATGCATGCTAACATCTTGATAAGAAAAAAAAAGGAGAGACCTGGTTTAGACACCAACTTTTGGTATCATTCCTCCCCTTCACCTTGCGTTCACTCTCATTGATTTTAGCCACCCATTCAAATTTCATTTTCCCTCTTAAAATTCAATTTATCCTTCTTATATCCCAACTTTTTTCATGCATTACCCCATTTTTTTAATTACCCATAATTAATCCTAATCCTCATCCTATTATATTTTTTATTTCCTTAAATCATTTTAATCACCCCTAATCATCATTAATCAATTTTAATTTCCATCTAATTCATCTCTCATCCCTAAATCTCCCATCTATTATCCTTAAGCCTATAATTTTCTATCCCTATGCCTCTATTTAATAAATTCACCTATCAAGGGCCTTTATTTACTCATCTTAATCTCCCACCTACTGGTTTCTCTTTCTTGTGCAAACCCTATCTCATCTCTACCCATATAAAGCCTAATCCCACTTCATTTGGACCTCAATGCCTCGAGTTAGAATCATCCCATCACCCTAATGGATGGTTCCTCATAATCAGCAGTGACCCATCCATGTCGTCGTCAACCCTATACGTACACCCTTGCCCCCTCCTTTCTAAAAGGATGTAAATTTTCAAGCTATCTTGTGATCTTTCTTACATTTAAGTAATCTTGTAGTTATCTTATACATCTTGGAGTCTTCTTAGAGCTATTGGGAAACTACTTTGGTGATCTAGGGAGACCTATATTGCTTTGTCATTTTCATGTGATTCCATTATCATATTGTTGCATTTTGTTATTTTTAACATCTTATGTAGGTTCAGGTAACAACAAGGACCTCTCATCATTCCATTTTAGTCTTCAATTTTATCTGCAGGTATTTGTTTTATTCATTTCATATTCATTCATACCCTAACAAGTCTAGGTTGATGTCAATTCAGTCTGAGCATCGTCAACCCAACCCCCATTCAGCTTAGCCCCTAAAATATTGACTAAGTCCAAAAAGGTGCATGGGCACGCAAGACTGAAGTTAAGAAATGGGCGTGCAAGAAGAAGGCATGCAAGGCAAGGTTCTAGGAGGGTCTTAGTAGAACCCGTGATGTGCACCCACATGACAAGGTCTCAGGACTTAGCCGTATTTGGTGTATTAGGTAGGACATGAGAAAAGTGTGACCCAACTGTGCATGCAGAGTGGATAAGGTGCCAGCCTGGTGACAGGTTGGCCTAGGAAGGAATATGCCATGTGATGGAAGCTCCTAGAAGACCATCATGACAAGGAGTGGAGAGCTCAGGCCTGGAGGAGCATGCACCCATGGAGGACCACATTCAGACACTTGGCACTGGATCTGAGGCCTCAGAAAGATGAGTTGGTAGTTCAAGCAGCCTATAAATACAAGCGCCCGCAGAAGAAAAGAGATATAGAGAGATGAAGAGGGAGCAGAGCTCTGCAGAAATGCTGCAAAGGAACTCTATTTGGGTTGGGTAGATAAAACATAGGAGATGGATGTACCAAGGGCTTGGATGTTTAAATTTTCATTTTGAGAGTTAAAGGATAGGAATCCAGTTATGATGCATGACTTCGGTCTACCTTTCTGTGATGCTCTGTAATGAATCTAATGAATGTAATGAGGTTACCAGTTTATATGAATATGATCAGTAATGATTCTGGTGCATTTACATATCTTCATGGTTCTGTTTTATGCATGTTTATGGAATGAGTCTGAATCCTTGTGCATTTCCCTTTCTGTTTTGATTCAGTTCTTAATCTGTTAAGTACTTTTCTGTCTGGAATGACTGCACTGATCTAGAAGCCGTTCTGAGCTCTATGATGCTTGCATGTCTCATTTCCACTCACTTCCTTTAAGTTTGGATCATAGATGATGTTTTCCCACTCAACTCACATAAAAGAGAGACTCGACACCCGCGTGTGCCTCGGGTGAGCACCCAGTGCCCTGGGTGATAGGTCGGCATGCATGGGGTTCCCTTGTTCTTGGTGGGTGTAAAAATGACTACATCTTGGTTCTGTTGCCGGGACCTCTTTTCGAAGTTGTAGTGGGAAATGGCATACATCATGATCTGTGTAATAAGTGATGATAGAATGCCTAACTTTGGAAAGTGTTGAATCATGGTTCAAGAGCACGGAGGAAGAATTTTCTCAGAGATTTAGCACTGGACCTGATTTTGATGCACGTAGATGGGTAGAAGAGAACCTCTACCATGAGTTGTATGAAATTTTTTTCTATTGCTTCCCAGTAGAGCTGTATGAATGGCTCTCGGCATATGCATCTAGATCAAGCTGGTATTGTAGATCACGTGCATGGACCCAAGAAGAATACCAGAGGCTGCAGGATGTAGATCTGACGTGGACTCATGTTGTGGATCATTGGTGGAAAGGTGTGTTGGCTAGCTACACTCTGGAGTACGCTATTTCTACATATTCTTGTCTGGAAGTCACTGAGTTTGAGTTTCTGTGGGAGCCCAGAGGATCATTTCTACGTGTTATCCCTCTGGAAATGAAGATCTTGATTATTACCTTGAGTTTAGAGGCATCTCCGATGGCCGGCTAAACCATTCTGAGTGTTGGGTGAGGAAGCTAGGGTGGAGGAAGATGGAAGACATTGTGACAGAGAAAGAAAGGAAGGAGAGACGACTCAAGTACAGTGAAGTGCGTGAAAGGGAAATTACTAGACAATGTGAGGTTACAAGTGTGATGGATCTATGGAGGCAGACATTGCGGGAAGGAGTTAAGGTTCACGTAGAGAATGTGGAACCTGAGCAGTCTGTGTTACCCCATCTTAGTAAGCGCGAGAGAGAGATCCCTTTGGCTTCTGATGAGAGTTCATCATGTGGAGAGAGAAGAGTCATTGGCGTGCATCTAAACCCACCTAGCAACCAAACCTTGGCACTTGGTTTTCCAAATTAGAGGAGTGTTGATAACCCAGTTGGTATCGATGGAAGTGACAAATCTGTGCCCAGGAGATACAATTTCTCATTTGGGACTTCTATGGCTGCACATACCATCCCAGTGTTTGGGGGAATTTTTGGACAAGGAGAAAGTACACAAGGCTTGGGTAATGCGTCGGGGAGTGGTGCGGGACACACATCTGGCAGTGGCACAATCTCATAGATGGTTGGCATGTAGTTCAGTGGGATGTTGGGGACCCTAGGCGCGACCGCTTCAGGCCCATTACTGGCTACTGGTGGATCTAGAGGTGGAACTGGTGGATCTGGGGGCACATGACCTGGTGGATCTAGTGGATCTGGTGGAGGAGGAAACACCAGAGGAAACCAAGGGTCTGGACCAGGAGGACAGGGGCCTCAGCCACCTCCTCAAGTTTTCTTTGAGATGTCTTTACATTTTCTAGATTACAGGGGTATTGAAGATGTTGCGGAGCATGTTCACAAGTGTGAGTTGCTATGGCATGCAAAGGGGATCACAACCCCAGAGTGGAAGGCCAGTCAGTTTGTAATGACGTTGCAAGGGTGCGTGCATAGCTGGTATAGGAAGTATGACCCCCATCAGATGGTGGTAGATTACACTGCATTGAAAAATGCCTTCCTAGCAGAGTTCCACATCCCTGAGTTTGAGCAGAAGAGCATCAACACCCTTAAGGAGATTCAACAGGGAATGGTGGAGAGTGTGTGGGAGTATGATGCATGGTTTAAGACTCTCCTGTCAAAATTGTCATATGACATTCACCCTTCACAACATGCTCAATGGTTTGTTGGAGGGTTGATAACTCCATTTAGAAGAGCTTTATCTCATAAAACTTTCACAGACCCACGTGAGGCGTTGGAAGCTGCCCTACGCACTGAAGCTGTTGGCAGTGTTGACACTAGGGTTAGCCCGTTCCTAGAAGCTCAAATCACTGCTATGGCTAAGCAGTTGGAAAAATTATCTGCAAACTCAGCTCATGAGACTCATAGTGGAATGTGGTGTATAGATTGTGAAGTAGAAGGGCATGCCAAAGATAGTTTCCCCTGGAAGATAGTACGTGCCGTAGTAGTAGATTGTGAGATTTGTCATGGGGACCATGATGCGAGTAGATGTCCCTTGTTACAGTGCGCAATTCGGAAGAATGTATCTTGCTACTGTAAAATCTACACCTCTACAACCCATGATACTAAGGATTGTAGGCTTATTGATCAGATCCATGAGGCCATTGATCATGGTGTGTGCCAGACCAGCATTTCAGTAGTTCTAAGGGTGATGATCACCATTATGAGGAGTGCGCAGATGGAGGCATGTGTGGAAGGGGATTTTGTGGAGGATTCCATGGTCATGGTAACCACAGAGGAGGAAGAAGTGAGTTCCCATGTGGAACCTATTTTAATTGTGGGTCTACAGACCACTACAAGTGTGAGTGCCCAGACTTATTGCAGTGCTCATGGTGTGGGAAGAAGCACAAGTATGAGGAGTGCCCTGAGTTGTTTGAGCATATGAATCAGCAGCACCAGAAAGACAAGGGCACTGCAATGGTAAGCATTAAGAAGGCTGACACACAATGGATGCCATGGGTGACACGTGATGCAGGCTTGGAACCTGTTATGGTAACAACAAGAGTAGAGGCCATGCACGTAAAGGAAATGCCATGGCAGAAGAACCTAGTTTCAAGGGAAGAAGTGGTACATGGGAAGTACCCAGACCCTGCGCATCAAAAGGAGGTATATCAAGAAACCATGGATGTCATTCAGAGTTTACAAGGAGAAATCCAATGTCTAAAGGAGTAGTCCAGGAGGGAGGAGCAAAGAAGGAAGGTCGAGGTGCCAAAAGATGACCTGGATGAGGTCAAGGAAGTATGTAAAATGCTAAGGCAAGAGAATATTATTCCCTTGCTAGGAGCATGGTTGAGAGAGAAGGTACCACGCACCTGGAGAAGAGCATGAGAGGTAGGTCTTGCATGCAAACCTTCCCCCTCACAACCTTGACTATGATAGGGAGATCACGTTAAATGCAGTCGTGGATGGATGGCTCCTTAGTAATATCCTCATTGACACAGGTGCGGAGGTCAATGTTCTCACCTTGGATGCATGGCATCAGATGGGAAGACCTACATTACAACCATCTTCAAATGTGTTGTATATGGTGAACAAAATGAAGGCAATGCCCATCAGTGTCTTAAAGGATGCAGCTATCACCATTCAAGGGGCTAAGTTTACTGGGGACTTCAAAGTCTTGGTGCTCGCTGAGGTAGACAATTTCCCAGCACTACTTGGGTGCCCATGGTGCTATAAGAACAATGCGGATCTTTGGTTCAACAAGGGATACATAAGCTTTGAAAATGAGGAGGAATGGGTCATCATACCCCTGGCTGATGGAAAATCAACACCCTATACTGAACCTTTGGGAGAAGAGGTCCTAGATAGAATATATGTGTGCTCAATCAGGGATCCAGAGACAATTCATCCCACAGAGGGAGTTATCCAGTTTGAGGATGCTCAGTCCCTAAGTGACACCACCAGTATATCATGCGATAATTGGGTGCATGGGACCTATGAGTTAATCGGATGACATTTGAGGGGATCGGTAACAAAGGTGACAAAGGCACATACGGTCCAGTGCCTAGGGGGAAAGCTGCTACCTAAGTACTCAGGAGGAGCCTTCCCTGAGGTCTTTTTACAGGAGATGGAAGCTCAGTGGAAGGAGGAAAATGAACGAAGAGGGATGTTAAGTTATGTCCTACTCGGAACTGTTACACGCTGGTGGGAAACACATCGGGATAATCTCTTGGAATGGCACGAGGTGAGAATTGCCTTCTCTGTAAGGTTTTGCAGGAGCAATGCGCCCATGGCTATAAAATACTACCATGGTAAAGAGACCACTTCCTTCCATATCCAAGCATGTGAGACAGCCTGGATGGGAAGCACAAAAGCATTACCACCTTCATTATGGGTTCACAAGTTGTACTCCACCTTGCAAGGTTGTGCACGTGCATGGTATATCCACTCAGAGATGCGTTGCCAAACTGGTAATTGGCAAGAATTGGTGGCTGACCTCATTCAAACATTTGAGTACCAGAGTACAAAGCCATCAGTACATAAGGCATTACAGGTTGTCAAGTGCCTTACATCAGGGGATAGTGCTATGGGAAGATAGAATACAAGAGTTTCTAGGAGAACCTGGCCTAGAAGTGCGCTTTGAGGAGGAAGAAACAAAAGAGATACAGTTTGAGCGTGTGTGTATAGAGAAAGAAAAGGGGAAGATGGTGTATGTTATTGATGGAGAAGAAGTAGAGAACTTGGATGTTAACCACTCTGTAGGGACGCACAAAGTCATAGATAGTGCTGATGAATGGGCACGCACCTATCATGAACCTTTAAAGACAAATAAGGTTAACATCGGCTCAGAAGAAGAGCCTAAAGAGGCAATCATTGGAGACTATTGGTCAGAGAAAGAAGTCTCTAAGATCATTGATCTTTTATGTGAGTTTGAGGATTTATTCCCACGTGGGTATCATGAGCTTAAAGGCATCCACCATTCCTTGGGGGAGATGAGGATAAATATGAAGGAAGGTGCGCGCCCAGTCAGGAAAAGACCATACCGGATGAATCCTAACCTGTGCGTGAGGGTCAAAGAAGAAATAGATAAGATGATAGCGTCGGGCATCATTGAAGTTGTTGAAGAGTCAGAATGGATAAGTCCAATGGTGATTAGTATCAAGAAGGATGGAAGGATAAGGATCTGTGTTGATTACAGGGACCTGAATGCAGTATGTATCATTGATCCTTTCCCAACCCCATTTACTGAAGAAATCTTAGAAGGAGTGGCAGGACGCAAGGTCTACTCTTTCACAGATGGATTCTTGGGCTATCACCAGGTAAGAATTGCAAAGGAGGACCAGAGGAAGACAACTTTCACCACTGAGTGGGGAATTTTTTCCTATACAGTCATGCCTTTTGGGTTGAAGAATGCACCTGTTGTGTTCTCGTGCATTGTGGTGCAAGCTTTCCATGACTTTATCCATAAATTTCTTCAAGTCTACCTGGATGATTGGACAGTATATGGGTTAGTAAAGGACCATTGTGACAACTTAAGGCTGATGTTTGAAAGGTGTCGGCAGTTGAGGATATCCCTCAACATTAAGAAATGTGTCTTTTCTACCCCGTTTGGAACATTATTGGGACACATCATATGTAAGGAGGGCTTGCTAGTAGATCTCACAAGATTTGCAGTAATTGTGGGATTGAGGGAACCTACTAGTCAAAGCGCAGTGCATGGATTTCTCGTGCATATGGGGTACTATAGGAAGTTCAGAAAGGGGTATGCCAAGATTGTCACGCCCTTAGAAGAGTTTCTTAGACATAAAAGTGCCTTTCATTGGGGAGAAATGCAATAGAAGGCATTCAACACTTTGAAGGGATAGGCTTGTCACCGCACCCATCCTACGATTCCCTTCTTGGGATAAGCCTTTCCATGTTCATGTGGATGCTTTAGGAATTGCCATTGGAGTAGTAATTACACAACTTGGTGAAAGGATTTTTGATCATCCTTTTTGCTTTGCAAGTAGGAAGTTGACACCAACGGAGTAGAATTATACTACAACTGAGTGCGAGGCATTGTCAATGATCTACGCACTTCATAAATTTAGACAATATTTTTTGGCAACCCCTTTTATATTTTACACTGACCATATGGCATTGAAATACTTGGTGAACAAGCCCATTCTACAAGGGCACATATGTCGGTGGGTACTATTGTTCCAAGAATTTGAGTTCACGGTGGTTGTCAAACCAAGAAAAAGTAATTCTGACCTGATCATTTGTCTAGGATTGATTCAGGGGAGAATGTGCAAAGCATTGAGGATACCATGCCAAATGCACAACTATTTAGGTTATGGTGTGTGCCCTCAGACTTAGAAGATATTACAGTATTTCTCAAAATGGGTGTGGCACCAGTCGGAATGAAGGCCTTGGAGAAGAAGAAGTTGGCCATACGCGCCACACCCTACATGCTAATTAGTGGAGATCTGTACAAAATGGGTCATGATGAGGTTCTGTGCTGATGCATACTAGAACATGAGTGCATTGCAATTATGGAAGAGGCACATGGTGGGATTGCAGGAGGACACTATGTGGGAAATGCAACCACGTGGAAGATTCTACTCGCAGGGCTTTGGTGGGAGACCATTTATCAAGATTGCATTGAGTTTTGCAAGGCCTGTGACCATTTGTCAATGCCTTGGAAAACCTGGAAAAAGGGATGAAATGCCCTTGCAACCAATAGCCAACATGGAACCATTTGAGAAGTGGGCTATCAACTTTGTCAGACCAATCTCGCCAGTGGGGCGAAGGACTAGTTCATGGTATATCCTCACTTGCACTGATTATTTGACAAGGTGGGTAGAGGCAGCACCTACAAAGGATTGTACATGGCTACCACTGCTATATTTTTATGGGAAAACATAATCAGCAGGTATGGATGCCCATTGAGTTTGACAAGTGATAGAGGTATGCACTTCCTCAATGAAATGGTCAGGATTCTACTATCAGAATTCATGGTGGCCCATCACAAAACTACTCCCTATCACCCTCAAGCAAATGGAACTGCTGAGGCATTTAACAAAATACTTAGCCACACGTTGACTAAAATCTGTGATGTTGGTAGACAGGATTGGGATGACAAAGTATCAACCATTCTTTGGGCATATAGGACAACCTACAAGAGGTTGAATAAGGCCACACCATTTCAATTGGTGTTTGGCACGAAGGCTATCCTTCTAGTTGAATTCATGTTACCTTCTCTGTGTATAGCACGCGCAGGAGGATTAGATGATGAACAAGCACTGGAAGAGAGAATTGACAAGTTAATGCAATTGGATGAGAGACGATCATTAGCCAGGTGGAGCCAGAAAACTGAAAAAGTAAAACAAAAGGCATGACATGATCGTCACATTAAGAACAAGAAGTTTGAGGTTGGGAAGATGGTCTTACTATATGATTCAAAGTTTCTCCGCCATCCTGGGAAGTTGAAGGTGCATTGGTTGGGTCCTTACATCATCTCGTACATCCTTGATTTAGGGGCGTTCTAGTTGTAAGCGCTGGATGGGATGAGATTTCTAGGACACTTCAATGGGAGTAGGCTGAATCCCTACTATAAATAAGTCTTCTTGGTGTTTGTAATAAGGTAGTATTGCCAGATAGTTTAGGATTTCCTTTATTTTTCTTGTTCCTTTTTTTGTGTTTCCCTTTCTCATTGTTGTTTTGTTTTGTGCCTTTGGCACCGGTAACCTTGTTACTTTTTGAAGGTTGTGAATGCACAAAGGACCACGCATCATTTTAGTGTGGGGTAGAGTAAGGTGGAAGAAATTGAAAGGTATGAAGCACAATGAATGATTGCATTGGAAATCCCAATTGAATGGACCTGTGAAGGAAGTGCATGCAAGGAAAGGTGAAAAAGGATGGTTGGTGTCAGGGTAAGGCTACATTGTGGATCCACGTACAAGAGAGGAAGAAGAGCAAATGCAACATGAGGTAGGCGAGAGAAAAAATCATGATAGAAGAAGTACCTTTGGTGTTGGTTATGCGTGTGCAAGAGTCTCCTGTCAAGATGGATTGGTTGTGTGCCAGAAGGTTGGAGAATTTTCTGCGCAAGGTTGGGCGCATGAGTTAAGGTGCTAAAGATGGGTTTGTTTGAAAAATATACATTAAGTGTTAAAATATGGTGGTAGGTGAAGTGGCATTTAATGCTAAAAGTGGGAAAAACTATAAATAGAAGGTTGGGCACTTCATTATTTACTTTATGAATATGAAGAGGAAGAGATTTTGTGAACTAGGGTTTCCAGAGTTGATCCGTGTGAAGAAAAAAATTGGAAAATTTTAACTGTGAGTGACTAGTTTGGATCTGTAAACTAGGAGGGAAGTAATTCACGGGCGTGGGAAGAATTGTGGAGAAGTGTCGTCTTGTGAAAAGATATTCTAGTTAGGGTTTGACAACTAGGGCACGGATTAAAAAAAAGTATTCTTCACAGGTTGGAGATTTGAACTTGGAAAAGATAGAAGAGCAGAGCTAGGAAGAGAAGTTGAAGTGATAACCCAAGAAATGGCACCTAAGAAACCAGCAGTAACACCTAAGAAGGGAAAGGGTAAGGGAAAACAACAAGAGATTACCGCAAGTACCAATGAGGAATGGTATGCATAAATGTAGTACCCAAATGGGGTTTTTCTTGAGGTGGAATGGGAATCCCACTTAAGAAAAATGACAGTAAGTGACTACAATCATCACATGAATGCGATTGAAAAGGAAATGGCGCTGGAGTTAGTGTGCCTGACTAACCAGAGAACACCTGAGGGGTTACCAATTTATAGCGATGAAGTCAAGGTGAAGTTAGAGAAGGTGGGATTATTACAACTCTATGAGTTTCCCTACCTTGGAAAGCCAGAGTGCCTCTATCAATGGCTAATGTCGTGCATACATGAAGACCACTTTCACTTCTCAGGGTGCAAGATGTGCATAACCCCTCAGCTAATTTCAAGATTCACAGGCCTTATCTGTGAGGGAGAAATCTTAGAGGATGACCTATGTGACAAGGAAGCAATTAAGGAAATAGTGGCCACGTATGTGTACAAGAAGGGGTCAAGGTACTTTGATATCATGGATATCCAAGACCTAGTGATGAGAATGGCCATGCACCTGATAACAAAACTCAATGTGTAAGAAAGATGGACGTAGGTAAACAAGTCCTGGTTGAATGTTTGTAGAAGAATATCAGAGGGCACCATCTACAATCTGTCTGCATACATTACAGATGAAATTATCACCAGTGCACATGAAGGAGACAAGATTCTCTTTGGTAATGTCCTCTTAACCATTATGTTCTCAGAGATTGGAGTACCAAATGCAACAAACAAGTTCATTTGGGAGTACCCAGAGGAAGACCCCTCACCTGCAAAAATATTTGAGAAATACACTTGTGATAGCATGACACCCATTCACAAGGCACGTCTTGAAAAGTGGTATACACATTTAAGGAATGCGTTCGGGGTAGAATGGAGAATACTAGAACAACTTCCAGTGCTTACAATAGGAGAAGCTGAGTTCACTATATACCAACACTTTTGTATTGGTAGGTTCAAGTTGACTGATGAAACCATGAGCCCATGGTGTAAGCTCCCATTCACCTTCACAGCTCAATACTTCTAGGTGGGAGTTAACAGATTCAAGGAGTCCAAGAAGTTAAATTTTGACCTTAGTGAGGTGGACCAGGACCACAGGGAGATGCGTAGGATGTTGGTCTACCCCAACAAGTGCGTGTACGTGGAAAAGTATGTGTTGCATGAAGTCCAAATGGTGAAACCCTTGACTCTGCCCATTGCAGGTAGGTCACGCAACATGTGATTATACCTTCACATAAGGCCCAAGTTTGAGAAGGGCATTTATCTTAAAAGTGAAGTATCTATACCTGAGGACCCAACAGGTAGGAAGAATCCCACACCCAGACAGAAGGAAAAAGAAATGTAGAAAAAGGCACCAAGTGCCCAAGATACACAAACAATAGGTGCCCCAGGAACAAGTGCTAGAACAAGTACTTACATGTGCAGGAAGAGGTCACCAGTCAAAGAGGAGGTGTCAGAATAGGAAAAGCTTATCGCAAAGGAGAAATCACCAGAGGAGGAGGAAGAGAAAGCAAAATCTCCTATACTGGAATCCCTAGTTAGGAAGAAATAGAAGGTGATGGAGGAAGCTGATTTGGAGGAAACAGAAAGCTTGGAGAAATACATGGGTGAGAGGGATGACGATGAAGAAGATGAATCAGAAGGATGACCAAGAACCACTTGTTTTCAGTGTGCACGATTCAGAAGAAGAGGGCGGAGAAGAAAAACATCAGTTCCTTTTCGTGCAGCACAAGGGTAGCCAGGAGGAGGAAGCACCCAGAACATGGGAAGAAGTGAAGAGGTTGGTGCGTAGGATCAGAAAAATCCAAGCCTCACGAAGGAGCAAATAAACAAGGTGGAAGAAAGAGAAGCAACAAAAATCATTGAAGCCTTGGTAGAACAAGAATTGGAGCACAACATTGATATAGTGATGGAAGAAGATAAGGAAGAAATCATAGGGAAAGATCACAGCAGCACAAGAGGCCACAGTCTATTGATAACTGTTCCTAAGGGCACGCGCATAGGGGGAAAGCACATGGAGATCCAAAGGCAAGGAATGAGCTACATTAATGATCCCAGCAAGGTGTTGTGCATGCGCTTCCAAAGCACAGTCCCAATAGATCAACTCTTGGCAATGAATTCATTTGATGAAGAAGGTGCATACCCTCGGATGAGGAAGATGCTCTCTTGGGAAATTTAGTCCCACATTAATGAGCCAGAGTTTGAGGTAAGCCAAGGGGCACTAATGGAAATGCCTGGGTCAAAAGGAGACAACCCCTTGGTAAATGCTCAGCAGCTTTCAAATGAGTAGTTATGCAATGCGCTCAACAAGGTCTCAGTTGAGGTTGAAGCTAGGCTCTTTGGACGGAATGATAGGGTAAAATTTCTAGAAGCAGAACTAGAAAAGGAGGAAGAGCTAGAAGAGAAGGCCAAGGATTTAAAGCAGGAGGAGTTAATTAGCACTCAACTAAAGCGTGAACTTAGGGAAGAAAAGGCAAGGGTGCGCGAAGTACATAAGAAGGTAGAATCCATCACAGATGCCATTTTTTTGAAGCATCTTGAATTAACACCACCCATGCAAAAGTATGGATCTTCCCTTGAGTGCCTTGAAGACTTAACATGCATCCTCACCATGGAAAGGAAACCTCTGGCCTTAGAATCCATGGAAGAAGTAGCAGCATGCCTGGAGAAGGAGGACAAATTAAAGGTAGTAGAAATCATGTCTGAATACAGCAAAGTCCTTATTGATGTAAATATTGTTTCCCATACTGCTGAGGCCGCATATGAAAACTACACAGACAGAGATAAAGTGGTGAGTATTCTAGTCACCAACTATGAAGCAGAGCTTAAAGAGTTCCAAGAAAAGAAAAAAGGGAACAGAGTAGAGCGGGATAGAATCCTAGTCTGAGGTTGAAAAGAAGTCAGAAGCTATTGAGGCCCTAAGGGGTACAATCAAGAACCGGCTAAAGGAGCTATACCCATAGATTACTAGAAGGATGGACATGCTTGAGGACGTGGGCAAGGAGTTGGAAAAAAATTTTGACACTATGAACGCTCAAGGAGATGGACTGAGTTTTGGGGAGGTAAGCGCCCTAGTCGGTGACCTCTACCAGAGAGCGCAAAATGAAGTCAATGCCTGGAACAAGTTGGAGGCCGACTTGCAAAAATATTTTCCTATCTTGTTGCAATAATGCCATCACTTCCCCATTCTTTCTTCTTTCCCAAATTCTTCATTCCCTTATTCTTTTCCCAAGACGTTAAGTCTATTGTGATTCTTTATTCATTTAAGAAGTGTTCCCATGGGTCAGAGAATAGGTGTAGTGTGGGGTGATGTTGGGCCCCTAAAATATTGACTAAGTAAAAAAAGGTGCATGGGTGTGCAAAACTGAAGTTATGAAATGGGCGCGAAAGGAGAAGGCAAGGTTCTAGGAGGAGCTTAGTAGAACCCGTGATGTGCACCCACAAGACAAGGTCTCGAGACTTAGCCATATTTGGCGTATCAGGAAAGACATGAGAAAAGTGTGACTCGACTGTGCATATAGATTGGATAAGGTGTCGGCCTAGCGACAGGTTGGCCTAGGAAGGAATATGCCATGTGATGGAAGCTCCTAGAAGACCATCATGACAAGGAGTGGAGAGCTCAGGCCTGGAGGAGCATGCTCCCATGGAGGACCACATTCAGACACTTGGCACTAGATCTGAGGCTGTAGAAGGATGAGTTGGTACTTCAAGGATGCCTATAAATACAAGTGCTCGTAGAAGAAAAGAGATATAGAGAGCTGAAGAGAGAGTGGAGCTCTGCAGAAATGCTATAAAGGAACTCTATTTGGGTTGGGTAGATAAAACATAGGAGATGGATGTACCAAGGGCTTGGATGTTTAAATTTTCATTTTGAGAGTTAAAGGATAGGAATCCAGCTATGATCCATGACTTCGGTTTGCCTTTCTGCAATGATTCTGTAATGAATCTAATGAATGTAATGAGGTTACCAGTTTATATGAATATGATCAGTAATGATTCTGGTGCATTTACATATCTTCATGGTTCTATTTTATGCATGTTTATGGAATGAGTCTGAATCCTTACACATTTCCCTTTCTATTTTGATTCAGTTCTTAATTTATTAAGTACTTTTTTGTCTGGAATGACTGCACTGATCTAGAATTCATTCTGAGCTCTATGATGCTTGCATGTCTCATTTCCACTCACTTCCTTTAAGTTTGGATCATAGATGATGTTTTCCCACTCAACTCACATAAAAGAGAGACTTGGCCCATTTGTTTGTGCCTCGGGTGAGCACCCAGCCCGCTGGGTGATAGGTCAATGCGCAAGGGGTTTCCTTATTCTTGGTGGGTGTAAAAATGACTACATCTTGGTTTCTTTTTTAGGACCTCTTTTTGAAGTTGTACTGGGAAAAGGCATACATCATGACCTATGTAATAAGTGATGACAGAATGCCTAACTTTGGAAAGTATTAAATCATGGTTCAAGAGCACGAAGGAAGAATTTTCTCAAATATTCAGCACTAGACCTGATTTTGATGCACGTAAATGGGTAGAAGAGAACCTCTACCATGAGTTGTATGAAACTTTTTTCTATTACTTCCATGTAGATCTTGTATGAATGGCTCTCGACATATGCATCTAGATCAAGCTGGTATTATAGATCACGCGTGTGGACCCAAGAAGAATACCAGAGGCTGCAGGATGTAGATCTGATGTGGACTCATGTTGTGGATCATTGGTGGAAAGGTGTGTTGGCTAGCTACACTCTGGAGTATGTTATTTCTACATATTCTTGTCCGGAAGTCACTGAGTTTGACTTTCTGTAGGATCCCAGAGGATCATTTCTACATGCTATCCCTCTGGAAATGAATATCTTGATTATTACTGTGAGTTTAGAGGCATCTCCAATGTCCAGATAAACCATTCTGAGCACTAGGCAAGGAAACTTGAGTGGAGGAAGATTCCAGACATTGTGATGGAGAAAGAAAGGGAGGAGAGATGACTCAAGTACAGTGAAGCGCGTGAAAGGGAAATTACTAGACAAAGTGGGGTTTCAAGTGTGATGGATCTATGGAGGCAGACATTACGGGAAGGAGTTAAGGTTCATGTGGAGGATGTGGAACTGAGCAATCTATGTTACCCCATCTTGGCAAGTGTGGGAGAGATGTCCATTTAGATTTTGATGAGATTTTTTCACGTGAAGAGAGAAGAGTTGTTGGTGCACATCTAAACCCACCTAGTGACCAAACCTTGGTGCTTGGTTTTCCAGATCAAGGGAGGAGTGTTGATAACCCAGTTGGTATCAGTGGAAGTGACAAATCTGTGCCCAGGAGGTATAATTTCTCATTTGGGACTTCTATGGTTGCACATACCATCTTAGTGTTTGGGGGAAGTTTTGGACAAGGAGAAAGTACAAAAGACATGGGTAACGCATCAGGGAGTGGCGCGGGACACACATTGGTAGTGGCACAATCTCACAAATGGTTTGTGTGTAGTTCAGTGGGATGTTGGGGACCCTAGGCATGACCACTTCAGACACTGGTTACTGGATACTGGTGGATTTGGGGACACATGGACCTGGTGGACTAGAAGGCCTAGTGGATCTAGTGGACCTAGTGGATCTGGTGTAGGAGGAAAGACTGGATGAAACCAAGGGTCTAGACCAGGAGGACAAGGGCCTCAACCACCTCCTCAAATTTTCTTTGAGATTTCTTTACATTTTCAAGATTATAGGAGTATTGAAGATGTTGCAGAGCATGTTCACAAGTGTGAGTTGCTATGGCACACAAAGGGGATCACAACCCCAGAACGGAAGGCCAATCAAGTTTGTAATGAACATTGCAAGGGCGTGCACATAGCTAGTATAGGAAGTATGACCCCCATCAAATGGAGGTATATTACACCACATTGAAAAATGCCTTCCTAACAGAGTTCCACATCCCTGAGTTTGAATCAGAAGAGCATTAGTGCCCTTAAGGAGATTCAACAGGGAATGGCAGAGAGTGTGTGGGAGTATGATGCGTGATTTAAGACTCTCCTGTCAAAATTGTCATATGGCATTCACCCTTCACAGCATGCTCAATGGTTTGTTGGAGGGTTGATAACTCCATTTAGAAGATATTTATCTCATAAAACTTTCACAAACATGCGCAAGGTTTTGGAAGCTGCCCTACTCGCTGAAGCTATTGGTAGTGTTGACACTGGGGTTAGCCCATTCCTAGAAGCTCAAATTTCTGCTATGGCTAAGCAATTGGAAAAATTATCTGCAAACTCAGCTCATGAGACTCGCAGTGGAATGTGGTGTACAGATTGTGAAGTAGAGGGGCATATCAAGGATAGTTGCCCCCAGAAGACAGTAAGTTCCATAGCAATAGAATGTGAGATTTGTCATGGGGACCATGATGTGAGTAGATGTCCCTTGTTATAGTGTACAATTCGGAAGAATGTATCTTGTTACTGTAAAATTTACACCTCTATAACCCATGATACTAAGGATTGTAGGCTTATTGACCAGATCCATGAGGCCATTGATCATGGTGTGTGCCAGACCAACATTTCCAGTAGTTCTAAGGGTGATGATCACCGTTATGAGGAGCACGTAGATGGAGGCATGCATGGAAGGGGATTTCGTAGAGGATTCCATGGTCATGGTAACCGCGGAGGAGGAAGAAGTGAGTTCCCACATGGAACCTATTTTAATTGTGGGTCTACAAACCACTACAAGTGTGAGTGCCCATATTTACTGCAGTGTTCATGGTGCGGGAAGAAGCACAAGTATGAGGAGTTCCCTAAGTTGTTTGAGCATATGAATTAGTAGCACCGGAAAGACAAGGGTACTATAATGGTAAGCATTAAGAAGGCTGACACGCACAATGGATGCCATGGGTGACATGTGATGCAGGTTTGGAACCTGTTATGGTAACAAAAATAGTAGAAGCCATGTGCGCAAGGGAAATACCAAGGCAGAAGAACCTGGTTTTGGGGGAAGAAGTGGTACATGGGAAGTACCCAGACCCTGTGCATCAAAAGGAGGTATATCAAGAAACCATGGACGTCATTCAGAGTTTACAAGGAGAAATCCAATGTCTAAAGGAGCAGTCTAGGAGGGAGGAGTAAAGAAGGAAGGTCGAGGTGCCAAAAGATGACCTAGATGAGGTCAAGGAAGTATGTAAAATGCTAAGGAAAGAGAATATTATTCCCTTGCTAGGATCATGGTTGAGAGAGAAGGTACCATGTGCCGGAGAAGAGTGTGAGAGGCAGGTCTTACATGAAAACCTTCCCCCTCATAGCCTTGATTATGATAGGGAGATCACGTTAAATGTGGTCATGGATGGATGGCTCCTTAGTAATATCCTCATTAACACATGCACGAAGGTCAATGTTCTCACCTTGGATGCATGGCATCAGATGGGAAGACCTGCATTACAGCCATCTTCGAATGTGTTGTATATGGAAAAAAAATGAAGGCAATTCCCATCAGTGTCTTGAAGGATGCAGCTATCACCATTCAGGGGGCTAAGTTTACTAGGGACTTCGAATTCTTGGCGCTCGCCAAGTTAGACAATTTCCCAGCACTACTTGGGTGCCCATGGTGCTATAAGAACAATGTGGATCTTCAGTTCAACAAGGGATACATAAGCTTTGAAAATGAGGAGGAACGAGTCATCATACCCCTAGTTGATGGGAAATCAACACCCTATACTGAACCTTTGGGAGAAGAGGTCTTGGATAGAATATGTGTGTGCTCAATCAGGGATCCAAAGATAATTCATCACATAGAAGGAGTTATCTGGTTTGAGGATGCTCTGTCCCTAAGTGACACCACTAGTATAGCGTGCGATAATTGGACACATGGAACTTATGAGTTAATTGGACAAAATTTGAGGGGATCGGTGACAAAGGTAACAAAGGCACGTACTTTCTGGTGCCTAGGGGGAAAGGAGCTACCTAAGTACTCAGGAGGATCCTTCCCTGAGAACTTTTTGTAGGAAATGGAAGCTCTGTGAAAGGAGGAAAATGAATGAAGAGGGATGTTAAGTTACTTCCTACTCGGAACTAGTGTGCGCTGGTGGGTAATGCATTGGGATAATCTCTTGGAATGGCACGAGGTGAGAATTACCTTCTTTGTAAGGTTTTTTAGGAGCAACGTGCCCACGGCTATAAAATATTACCATGGTAAAGAGATCACTTCCTTCCATATCCATGCATGTGAGACAGCCTGGGTGGGAAACGTAGAAGCATTACCACCTTAATTATGGGTTCACAAGTTATACTCCACCTTGCAATATTGTGCATGCACGTGGTATATACACTCAGAGATAAGTCACCAAAATGGTAATTGGTAATAATTGGTGGTTGACCTCATTCAAACATTTGAGTACTAGAGTACAAAGTTATCAGTACATAAGGCATTACTGGTTGTCAAGTTCCTTACATCACGAGATAGTGCTATGGCAGAAGACAGAATACAAGATTTTCTAGGAGAACCTGGCTTGAAAGTGTGCTTTGAGGAGGAATAAACATAAGAGATATAGTATGAACGTACATGTACAGAGAAAGAAAAGGGGAAGATGGTGTATGTTATTGATGGATAAGAGACAGATAACTTAGATGTTAACCACTCTGTAGGGACACAAAAAGTCATAGATAGTGTTGATGAATGGGGTGCGCACTAATCATGAACCTTTAAAGACAAATAAGGTTAACATCAGCTGAGAAGAAGAGCCTAAAGACACAATCATTTGAGACTATTGGTTGGAGAAAGAAGTCTCTAAGATCATTGATCCTTTACGTGAGTTTGAGGATTTATTCCCACGTGGGTATCATGAGCTTAAAGGAATTCACCATTCCTTGGGGTAAATGAGGATAAAGCGGAAGGAAGGTGCACACCCAATCAGGAAAATACCATACCAAATGAATCTTAACCTACATGTGAGGGTAAAAGAAGAAATAGATAAGATGATAGTGTCAGGCATCATTGAAGTTGTTGAAAAGTCAGAATGGATAAGTCCAATCGTGATTAGTATCAAGAAGGATGGAAGGATAAGGATATGTGTTGATTACAGGGACCTATCATTCCATCCTCTCCCATCCTTTTCCATAATTTTCTTTCATCCTTTCACCTATCCTCAGTTTCAGTCTATTCTAGAGGTGTTTGTGTCTATCTCAGATAGGTTTACAGGTATTTTTCAATCCATATCCACCCATAAGAGCTTGCATATTTGTTTGTGGTGTAGATTTTCCTCATTCATCCCCAATCTCCATTTAGTCGCCCTCTGTGTCCTCAAGTCGCCATCGACCCCTATCAAGTTTTCCTCTTTTTGTTATATTTCGATCATATTTACTCTTTATTATCTTAGATTTATTTTCATAGCTTATTTCAGATATTTCATGTTGTTATCGGATCCATTATTAGCTTTTACATTTTATATCATAAATAAGAGGGTTGACATCCATCCAAGCAATTTCACGCTTCTTGGAACCGACTTAGTCAAGCAACCCTCCATCTTATCTACTAATTCATTTTTTTTTTAGTGTTCTTTATTGCGCAAACCACGAGATTGCAACAAGGATTTTTTCATCATTTTTGTTAGTCCATATCATCATCTTGAGGTACCATAAACACTCCATGTTCTGAGTTGCTAGTTTCTTTTACTACTAGTCATTAACTTGAGTAGGAAAGAAGAAATCTTGTTCAACACCTGGTGGTTGCACGCACTTCGGGTGAGCATCTAGACTCTTCTGGATGAAGTGCTAGCATGTATAGCTGTTGAGTGGTTATAATAATACTACACCATCCCTCACATTTGAGATTAATATTAGGGTAGTTATTGTACCTTTGATATTTTTTCATTTATATTACTTCAATACATCATAGGTACACATGTGTAATTTTGTTATAGGCTTGAGATTATTACAATAATCCTATATCATATCCATAATTTCAAATATAGTATCATATATTTCCCAAGCTTAACTTTTTTTTGTGGATGATTTTTCATCATTTGAAATATTATGCTCTTAGGTTTTGTGATCTCTCTTTCAAAGGTACTTTGTTGATTCATAAATTTTAGATATTTGTGAAGAGTTTTCAACTATTTCATTACATTCGTAATGTCTAAGAAAGTCAATTTTTACTTTCATTTCATCAAAAATAGATCTATGGTGCTCATTTAATGGACGTCTAAAAATAGGTTACCTATTACCTTTCTAACATGTTATTTTTCTAAATTTAGCCTTTTTGCATTCTTTTTACAAATTAATTTTTTCCAAAATTAAAAAACAAATCATTGCAAAAACAAAAAATATATATTAAAAAAATAGAAGCATCCAAATTCTATAATACTTTCTTATCTTTAGAAAGATCTTTATTTATTAAAAAATATGAAAAACCATTTACCTATTAATTGAGTTGTATGAAAAGCATTACTTTAGGTTTTGGATAAATTATGGCAACTTTGGACAATTTTTTGTAGATGACCCATCATGGTTTTGATCTTATTTTGACACACTTGACTTCTAAGCCCAAAGATCTTAGATTTTAATAAATCATCACATTCAATAAGCTGAAAGAAATTCGACAAAATAAATTTACAAGAATCTTTACAAATAAAGAGCAACAATATCATCTATTATATCTCATGGAACTCTAGATAGTACAATGAGAAGGGGCCTTTCTTATATAGGAAAGGAATATTAATGTAAGAACTATTCAAGGCCATAGATCAATCCATAAATCAAGGAAATAACTAGACAAGAAAGAACTATTCAAGACCATAGACCAAATTATTCAAGATATAGATCAAGGAAATAATTATACCTAACAACTAGATAATATCCTCCTAATATATAAATAAGATAAATAAATATCCATGCATAAGTGGGTGAAGATAAATAATATAGAAGGTAGCTAAAATACCTAGGTGAACATGAGATAAGGTAAACAACCTACTCTAACACCATCCCCCAAGTGAAGCTAGGGGCCCAAAATAAAAGTGGAATATTCATAATAGGAGTCCCAACAACAAGGCTTGATTAGGTACTCATGTACAATATATCCAAGAAGAAATATCGAACCAAAAGTAGGAAATAAAATCCTACTAGAAGAAAGAGAAATAATATGGAATATTTTCTCATGAGCACCCCCAAGGACAACTTCTGAAACCCCAAGCATACCACATATCTCAATTTAGCGAGGTGATGCAAAAGGCTTCATAAAGATTTCGACAACCTATTGTTGAGTAAAATGTACTTCAATAAAATAAATCCATCTTGAATGTGTTGATGAATAAATTACAAATGTGAGCCTCAATATAATTGGTCCATTTGTGCTCAATAGGGTGGCAAGAAATGTGAATTGAACTTTGGTTATCACATTCGCAAAGTATAGTCAGTGAATCTTATGGGAATCCAAACTCTGTATCAATAACTATCAAAACTAGTGAAATTGGTTATCACCATAAATTTCCCTTATAATCTACACCTTGTAGATGAAATTGTAATATCATTTTGCTTCTTACACACTCAACCAATTGGAGATGGTCTCAAGACAAATTATATATATCCAGAAGTGGATCACATGTTGTTGATAGAACAAGATCAATCAGAATCAGTATATAGCAACCAAATAGTATCAACCTCTAGTGTAGTATATTCCAAAGTTTAAAGTGTAAGTAAATATCACAAAGGGTTTAATTTTAGCATCCTTCCAGTGATTGTTTTAAGGAGAATGTGTAAACTAAGATACAAATAAGTACTAAAAGGAAAAAGTAGGGCGAGTATCATTTGTCAAGTACATCAAACATCGATTCTCCGTCAATACCTATACAAGGTAAATCATAAACAGGATTCAAATTGCATCAAAAAATTAACAGTAACCCCTACTGAAAAAGATTTATGGACATGGCTTGCAATCAAAAACTATCAAAACAATGAATAATATCATGGGTGTGCAACTTTTGCACAAACGGCACCAAAATGAAACAAATAATGCATATCATTGAGTCAAACTAAGTTTACAGTCAACCCAATTTGGATTTTACTGAGCCTTTACTACAGCTTCAGACTCTATGTCTCTTTTCTATTTTTTATTGAATTATGTTCCATAAAGCTAGGTTTGAAATTGTTTAGTCACACCAACATAGGGAAGGATACAACTAATTTCCTATGAAAAGATGAACTGCATACCATGGAATTTCTACTAATAGCCCCTCTACGCTATGAATAATGCAATGATGTAACAAGCACTTCCTTGAAGATGCTTTTCTGTTTCCAACTAGTATGATGCAGGGGAATTCCTACAAACTTCTACAAAAACTTGCAATGACAGATGGGATATATGCGCAAGTTTAATTGAAACATGTATACAATTCCCAAGAGGAGAATGACAAAATTAGCATCAAGGCTGAGGTAGAATTCTAGGAGAACTGTCAAGATATTAGATGAGGAATCATGAATAGAAGGAAGATATTGAAATTCAGTGCCCTTTAAAACATGTCAAATGAGTGTATAAGCACAAAAGAAATGTGTAGAAGTAGAGGAAGATCTTCCAAATACCACTTATAATGTCGAACATGAAGCACTAGTTGGGAGATCTAGAAGCATCAACATGATGAAGAGATTCCAAGAGAAAGATGGATAATCTAAGGACAACGACAGAGAAGGAAGAAGGAACCTGGTAGAACCAACCATGAGGCAACTATTTGAGAGAAGGAAGAATTGTTGAACTCCTTCTAGTGTACCATTTACCATGAGACAACAGTTGTTCACCTTGAAGAGGCCTCAAAAAGTAGGCCAACTAACCAATGTAGTGAGTTGCTATCTTTAGTGAAGAGATGTCATGGCATAAATCCCCACAAAACATAGAGGCATGTGTTGCATGAATTATACATATAGGAGGGGCATCAAAAATATCCTAAGTATTCTAAGAATCTAATTCCAGGGTGTGAAAACATCACTTTGACTTCTACAAATGGAGAACCAATAACAAATTTGTGAATGTGAAGAATTCAGGTTGCACATGGAAAGGCTTCAATATTTGGTCTTATGAATACGTTAAAACACCATCAGGTGAATAGTACCCATGGTGAAAAAAACCAAGGGATTTCAATTGATGGTCTTGACTTGACATATTGTGCATGAGCAATAATAAGATCCCAGTTATTAGTTTTAGTTGAAGTAAGAAGTAAACACCTTCTCTAAGTCCATAAAGCTATGAACAATTTCTCCTACAAATGTCAAGAGATATGAGATCCCAAATCATGTAATTCATTGTCATTTTTTCACATTTTCATTTGAGAGAGCACCATCTCATGCTTGGGATAGTCCTGAGCCTAATGAATAATGCAGTGATAGTTGGCACAACCACTTATTCTTCTTGAAATCATGACATGTTCATAATAGTTCATATGGCAACCAATAATGGAATATATAATGTGGATCCATCTAATCCACCAGATTAGGTTTATAACTTCAAGGATTCTTATTTCAGAGGTGAAATTACCCTCTGACAGCTCATCCAAACACTTAGATCAGGTTGAAGGGTTTCTCCAATATAAATAAGGAATTCATTTTCAAAGGAAGATGAAGTGGGATTCTAAATTAGGAATGTGGATCTTTTTGAGCCATCACGAAGAATTCCACTAATCTTGTTGAGTTGTGGAGCTCAATTACTTCAGTTTAGCATGCAATGGAACTTGCTGGAAAATATAGTAACCAGCATCGGTTAAGGGGGAACTGGTAGTGACTGGCATCGGTCAGGCAAGGAGGAACCGACATCGGTTAGGGCTAACCGACATTGGTTACCTGTGCGAGGATGTTTTAATTAACTCTCGGGAATTAGATCTATTTTTAGCATTAAAGTATATCTATTGATTGTAATTGCATGGCTAAGTGCCCTAAGTCTATAAATGACTATATAAGCATAAAAGCTAGGGTTTAGAAGAGAGTAATTAACAAGAATTACAAAATAATTAGTTTGTGAGAGAGAATTCTTGGTGAAGAAGCAAAAGCTTGAGGAAAGAAAGTACTAAACATCTTAGAGGTGTGGAAGATTGTAAATCTTCATTGTATATCTTGTCAAAGCTTTGGATAATAGATTGGCTTGTTTCTTGGTGGACGTAGCCCACACTGGGTGAACCACATTAAATCTGGTGTTGATTTATGTCTCTTGTTTTGTATATTTCTTCTGGTAGAATATCCACTTTTATTTGCATGTATGCTTAGATCTGATATATTGTTTGTACAACCGGTGTGCTAACCCCAACAACTGGTATCAGAGCTTTGTTTGAGGGTTTTGTGTGTTGACAGATTTACTCACAGAGGGTTTTCTGATTGAGTGGGAGCTACAACAATGGAGGAAGAAAATAAACACAATGTAGAGAAGTTTGACGGCTGAAATTATAAATTATGGAAGATGCAGATTGAGGATTATTTGTATCAAAGAGATTTGTACTTACCGTTGGATGAGAAGTCTAGACCTACGAAGATGACTGATGAAGAATGGAATATTCTTGACAGAAAGGCTTTGGGATCTATAATATTGATCCTGGACAGCATCTGTGGCTTCCAATATTACAGAAGCGACTTCTACGGTAGAGTTAATGAAATCTCTTGCTAATTTATATGAAAAACCTAGTGCTTCAAATAAAGTTTATTTGATGAAGAAACTATTTAGTTCTAAGATGCATGAAGGTGAATCTGCATCTAGTCATTTGAATGATTTCCGATCTATTGTAAATCAGTTAAAATTGGTTGCAATACCGTTTGATGATGAAGTAAAAGCACTTTTATTCTTATGTTCTTTGCCTGATAGTTGGGACAACTTGGTAATGGTTGTTAGTAATACAACATCTGCTAATAATATTTTGAAGTTTGATGATGTGGTTAGTATAATCTTGAATGAAGAAATTCACAGGAAAAGTACAGAGGAATCATCATCTGGAAATGCTTTGAATGTAGAAAGAAGAGGCAGGCAGAAGGAGAGATCCAAGAGTAAGAGTAATGGGAAATCAAAGTCAAGGGATAGACAGATCTAAATCTAGAAGTAAGGGAATTACTTGTTGGAAATGTGGAAAGAAAGGACATGCAAAGAAAGATTGTTGGTCAAAGGATAAAGAGAACCAACAACCAGAAAAAGGTAAAGAAGTAAATCTTGTTACATTAGAGGTAATGCAAGATGCTCTTATTCTTTCTTTAGATAATAGAATTGAATCATGGGTTTTAGATTCAGGAGCTTCTTTCCATGCAACCCCTAATAAGGGTTATTTCAGAAATTATGTCCAGGGAAATTTTGGGCATGTTTATTTGGGTGATGATGAACCTTGCAGTATTACTGGTAAAGGGGAAGTTCATCTAAAATTACAGAATGGAAATACATGGGTATTGAAAGATGTGAGGCATGTGCCAAGCCTCAGGAGGAATCTTATTTCTGCAGGGAAACTAGGTGAATCTGGTTGCATGGTTACTTTTACAGGAGACTCTTGGAAAGTCACCAAGGGTGCTTTTGTTGTGGTAAGAGGTAAGAAGGTAGGAACGTTATATTTATCTACCTGTATTACTGATTCCTTTTCTGCATTATCTACTTCAGATTCAGATGCATGCATGTGGCATAATCGGTTGGGTCATATGAGTCAAAAAGGAATGCAGATCTTAAAGGCTAAGGGTAAGTTATCAAATTTGAAAGATTTAGATCTTGATTTCTGTGAGCATTGTATTCTTTGGAAAGAAAAAGAGAGTGAGATTTCTCAAAGTTGGGGCAACTAAGAAGGAGCAGAAATTAGAGCTTGTACACTCAGATGTGTGGGGACCAGCTCAGGTAGCTTCTCATGGAGGATCCCAGTATTATGTTACTTTCATTGATGATGCTACAAGAAAGGTATGGGTTTATTGTATTAAACATAAATCTGATGTTTTTGAGACTTTTAAAAGATGGAAAGCCCTTGTTGAGAATGAATCAAATTCTAAGTTAAAGTGCCTTAGATCTGACAATGGTGGTGAATATTGTAGCAAGGCTTTCAATGATTATTGTTCAGTGAATGGGATACGTAGAGAAAGAATGGTTCCAAGAACACCACAAGAGAATGGTGTTGCAGAAAGAATGAACAGGACAATCATGGAATGTGCTAGAAGTATGAGGATACATTCTAGATTGCCCTTGCAGTTTTGGGCAGAAGCAGTTGATATAGCAGTTTATTTGATTAACCGTGGCCCTTCAAGTTCACTAGATGGAGGAATACCAGAGGAAGCTTGGACCAGAAAAGAGGTAGATCTTTCTTTTCTTAAATTTTTTGGTTCAGAAGCTTTTGTGCATGTTGATAAGGAAAATAGAAAAAAGTTGGATGTAAAATCCAAGAGATGCACTTTCATTGGTTATGGATCTGGTGATTTTGGTTTCTGTTTTTGGGATTTAGAGAATTCTAAAATTATTAGGAGTCGTGATGTTGAATGGAATGAAAAGAGAATGTATAGGGATCAAATTTTGGTACCCAAGGATGAACCGGTTGAGAATTTTATAAATGAAAATGAACTCTTGGATTTAAAACCTTCAAATCTTCAGGGTTACACAGTAACCATGGTCGGTTGGCCTTGACCGACATCAGTTAGATGAACTGCGGTATCGGTTACAGAAGAGCCAAACCGACATCGGTTAGCAGAACCGATGTCGGTTAGAGGTGACCAGGTGTCGGTCACTGTCAGAAGTTAGATACTAATGTCCAGGAGGTCCAGATTGAGCCTTCGGTACCCCAAACTCCTGTGAGAAGGTCATAAAGGGTAAGTAAACCTCTAGAAAGATTTACACCTTATCTATTTTATTTATTATTGACTGATGATGGTGAACCAAAGATCTTTGAAGAAGTTATGCAAGATAAGAATCACTCTCAGTGGGAACATGGCATGGATGAGGAGATGGACTCCTTGGAACAAAACCAGACTTGGGATTTGGTTAAGTTGTCAGTAGGTAAGAGAACATTGCAGAACAAGTGGGTTTACAAGATTAAGGAAGAAGAGGGTGGATAGAAAAGGTACAAGGCAATGCTTGTAGTAAAGGGATTTGCACAAAAGGCAGGTATTGACTTTGGTGAAATATTTTCTCCTGTTGTTAAGATGACTTCTATTTGTACTGTATTGAGTTTAGTTGCAGTAGAAGATTTGCATTTAGAGCAACTAGATGTGAAGATGGATTTCCTTCATGGTGATTTGGATGAAGAGATTTATATGCAACAACCACTTGGGTATGAAGTCAATGGTAAGGAGAAATTAGTGTGCAGGTTGAAAAAGAGCCTATATGGGCTCAAGCAAGCTCCAAGGCAATGGTACATGAGGTTTGATAGTTTTATGCATGAGCATGGTTACTTGAGATGTGAATCTGACCATTGTGTTTATTTCAAGAAGCTTGAAAATGGGAGCTATATTATTTTGTTATTGTATGTGGATGATATGCTTATTGTAGGATCTAGTATGCAGGACATTGGTGAGCTTAAGAGAAAGCTAGCTCACACATTTGTAATGAAGGATTTGGGAGCTGCAAAAAGAATCCTTGGCATGTAAATACATAGAGACAGGAAAAACAAGAAATTGTATTTGTCTCAGGAGGATTATATCTACAAGGTGTTAGAAAGGTTCAACATGCAGAATGCAAAACCTATTAGCACACCTATGGCTGGACACTTCAAATT
>JAHRHJ020000416.1:0-74619 GCA_019776745.2 Taxus chinensis
ACAGGTTTCGTGCTAGGTATAAGGAGCAAAGGCATTTCATCTCTCTTTCTTGATTTTCTAATGTGTTGACAAGGTTACATGCTTACAATAGTCTTGTACAATCCTTGTAAGGTTTTCCCACAACAAACCTGCCATAGTATTATTGCGTTTTGGTACATCACCTGCATTAATGCCTACTGCACTTCCTCCATTGATGGGACAATTGCTCATGCTCTAATACGCACCTGCCACAAAACTCATTACATCCAACTTGTATAAGTCTCCACTGATTAACATGTAGGGCACGATACATATGGCTAACTATTTTTTTTCTAATGCCTTCATTCCTTTTGGCACCACACCTTCCTTTAAAAATATTGCAATCTCTTCCAAATCCGAGGGCACGTGCCACAACCTAACATTACATGTCTCAGAATTATCTCTCAACATACTGTGCGTCGTCCCCTAAATCAATTCTTGACAGATGATCAGGTCCACAATTACTTTTCCCAGGCTCACCACAGCGGTGAACTCAAACTCTTGAAACAAACCACCCACTAAACATATGTGCCCTTGTATAATAGGCTTGTTCACCAAATACGTTAATGACATGGGGTCGATTAAAACAAAAAAAGTGTGTTGCCAACAAATATTATCTAAACATTGAAAAGTGCGTAGATCATTCACAATACTTTGTTGGTGTCAGATTCCCACTTATGAAACATAGAGGATGATAAAAAATTCCTTCACTTGGTTGTTGTAAGCACTGCTCCATAGCGGTCCCTAAGGCCTTACATGACATGAAAGGATGTCCAAGAGCGAAAACATAATATAGGCATGGTGACAAGCCTATTTAATGTATCAAACTGGCCTTAAATGTACGTCTCCCGATTAGAAAGGAAAACTTGTACGTTAGCAGCTCCTATAAAGGTGCGGTGATCTTGGCATATTCCTTGATGAATTTCTGTAATAACTTGTATTCCCAAGGAATCCACACACTACGCTCTAGCTAGTAGCCTCCCCTAACCCCGCAATAACTAAAACTTTAGTGGGATCTACCAGCAAGCCCTCTTGACATATTGATATGCCCCAATAAATTCCCAAAGGGTGTAGCAAACAAACACTTCTTAATGTAGGGATACTCCTCAATTTGCCTTACACCTCTCAGAACATTAACCTTAAATTGTCACATGGTATTTAAACTAGACAAATAACATTCTCCAATCATCACAAATAGACCTAAATAAACTTATGGATGAAGTCCTGGAATGCTTGCACCAATATGCATGAAAAAATACCAGGTGCATTCTTTACCCAAGGGCATGACCGTGTATGTAAAACTCCCCCACTCAGTGGTGAAATTGTTCTCATCTTGGTCCTCCTTTGCAATCCAGACTTGGTGGTACCCCGAAAATCCATCCGTAAAGGAATAAATTTCACACCCAGCGAATCCTTCAAAAATTTCTTCCGTGAAGGGGTCGGAAAGGGATACAATGACACAAAAACATTTATCTCCCTATAATCCATGTGATCCTAATCCCACCCATCCTTCTTGATGTTGATTACCATCAAAATTATCATTGTGATTCATCCGTGCTTCAATGATTCCCAGGAAGCTATCATTTTGGCTATCTCCTCCTTAACCTTCACGTGTAAATTGGGATTCATCCGATAGGGCCTCTTCCTAACTGGGCATGCACCGTCCTTCAGCTTTATATTCATCTCCCCCAAGGAATGGTGAACACCTTTGAGCTCATGGTACCCATGTGGGAATAATCCTCAAATTTACACAACAGATCATGATCGTTAGAGACTTCCTTCTCTGATCAGTAATCTCCAATAATAGCTTCCTTAGGTTCTTCTCCTGAACTGATGTTAACCTTCTTTATCTTTACGGATCATGGTAGACTCAAACACGAATATCAAGCACCTGTCCACTACCTCACACATCCCTATAGAATGGATAACATCCAAGATTTATGATTCCTCTCAATCAATCACATACACAACTTCCTTTCTCCTTTTCCAAAACACACTCACTCAAGTTGTCACTCTTCTGTTTCCTCTACTACTTCTTCAAAGTGTGCCCCCAAACTTTTTCCATCGAGTAACTCCAACAACTTATCTTCTGCCATGGCACTATCCCCCATGGTAAGGTGTTTGATACTCTGTAAGGCCTTATCAATTGATGGTTTGGTACTCTGATACTCAAAGTTTTGAATAAGGTCATCCGTAAGCTCTTACCAGTTCCCTATCTAGCGGCATATATAATAGTAAACTTAGCTCCCTAGATAGTAATAGATGCATCCTTTAAAACACCAATGGGAATCACCTTAGTCTTGTATGTCATATACAACACAATCAAACATGACTGTAATGTAGGTATTCCCATCTGATGCCATACATCCAAAGTTAGAACATTAACCTATGCGCAAGTGTCAATGAGAATATTACTAAGGATCCATCCATCTACAACTGCATTCAACATGATCTCCTTATCATAGTCAAGGTTCATGAGGGGAAGGTTGTGTCGAAGACCTACCTCTTGTGCTCTCCTCCAGCATGTGGTACCTTCTCTCTCAACCATGATCCTAGCAAGGGAATGATATTCTATTGCCTTAGAATTTTACACACTCCTTGACCTCATCCAGGTCATCCTTTGGCAACCTTGCTCTCATTCCTTGTTCCTCCCTCTTGGATTTCTCCTTAGACACTAGATTTCCCCTTGTAAACTCCAAATGACATCCATAGTGTCTTGATACACCCCCTTCTGATGTGCAATGGTCTGGCGATACTTCCCATGAACTATTTCTCCCTTGAAACCAAAATTCTTTTTCTTGGCATCTTTCTTGCATGCATAGATTTTTCCCTTGTAGTTCCAAGATAGGCTCAAAAACATGTATCCAATATACCCGTGGCACCACTTGGGGTCTACCTTCTTAATAATGACCATTTAGCACCCTTGTCTTTCCGGTTGCTATGATTCATGTGCTCAAATAATTTCTAGGCACTCCTTTTATACTTATGCTTTCCTTTCCGCACATCGGAGCATTACAACAGGTATGGGCATTCACGTTTGTAATGATCTGTAGATCCATAGTTGAAACACATTCCATGTGGGAGCTGAGTCCTTCCTCCTCCGTGGTTACCATGACCACATAATCCTCCTCGAAAACCTCTTCCACACGCGCCTCCATCTGCGCGCTCCTCATAACGGTTATCATCACCCTTGGAACTACTAGTAATGCTGGTCTAGCACACCCCATGATCAATAGCCTCATGGATCTGATAAATTAGCCTATAGTCCTTTGTATCATAGGTTATAGAGGTGCAAATATAGTAGTTGTAGACACCCCAATTTCACATCTATCCTAAATCAATTAATTTCCCTTCCTCATTTCCCACAAAAATACACTTCGAATTAATCAAATATAATTGAGTTAAATCCATCCAAATCTAAAAATAAATCTAATCCTCAACAAAATGTATTATTCTACCATGTTTTCCACTATTGAATTAAAATTCAAATTCAAATCCTCACCCACCATTCGTGGTCCCCACTCACCTAAAATCCCTCCACTTATGAATTAAAAAAATTAATTCAAATCCTCCCCTTCTTCGTGGCCCCCACTCACCTAATATTGCCCACATTTTCAAACCATCCACCTAATCTTGCCCACATTTTCAAACCATCCACCTAATCTTGCCCACATTTTCAAACCATCCACCTAATCTTGCCCACATTTTCAAACCATGATTACTTAAATTAATTTAAGCTAATCACTCCCTCAGGCTATAAATACAACCTTGCCCCTCCCTCTAAAACACACGGCGAATAAGCTTTTCATGCCATATCTAAGTTCTTGCATCTTTGAGCAAAGAACATCATTCTGCCTTGTCCTAATGCCAAAATAGCCTCATAATCCATTTCCCCCATACAATGCAAAGAAAGAGGATAATTGTTGCAGGAAGGTCTTGCTCCGTCTTGAAGAAAAACACCTACAATCCAAAAAATCAGGGCTCATACAAGTTTCATAGCCCATTCGGAGGTTCTGCTACGGAACGCGAAAGGAGAGGTTATGATTATTGGTTTTACTTCCTTTTTTTTTAGTAGTGTATTTTCAGAGATTACATTCTGGCACGCCGGTACTTTCGATCTGTTACCATTACTTTTTCAAATAGTGTTTTATTGTTCTTGTTTTTATTGTTTATTATTATTTCTTTTTCTGTTCCTTTTGGTATTCCTTTGGTAACCTACGCTTTGGTAGTTTTTTGTTGGGTGGGTCTTTGGTGTATCGCAAGGTTAAACAATAATAATGAAACTCTGAACGCTCACTTGTCTTGATCTCCTCGGTACTTGGTGGTTTAGTTGACAATGTGGCTTTTGGCTATTTACACATCATCTTGAAAACATGATGAAACATCCATTAGTTTACACTTAATGTCTGGGACAACCAATCCGGAAAATGTATTTATTTATTTCCTTTTGCTAAAATAACTGCTTTGTAGGAAGTTAATCATTTATTATTTCTTTTATTTCTTTTATTTAGTCAATCTTTTATGATCTAACTCTTTCCTTCTAATAATTGTTATTTTTTTAACTTGGCTATTCAAAATTTTAGTTCTCAGGGAAAGATAGAAGTCAGAAATAAAAAAAAACCAGCTCCCGGGACGTTTTCTACGTTTTAAAAATTTTCATTTAAGAGCGTTCTCGTAGCCCATCTTCCAGAAGAAGCCATAACTTTTGCTCCCGAACTCGGATGACTTCATTTTTTTTTAACGGAAAGGTATTGAAAGATCTATTGCCAATGCAAAAATAATTTTTAGATTTAGACTTACAAAAAAATTTGGTTTCTTTATTCTAACAACCGTCTTTTTTTAACAAAAAACAACAACATTATAGTTATTTATTTTTATTTTTAATTTTTATTTCATGAAACATCCTCAAACGTATGCTTTCCTAGCACTTCAAAATGATCTAATTGGAAATCAGAAATGAGGACACTCGAGCTCTAGAAAAATAATTTTATTTTTAATTTTTTGCTTACATTTAATTTCCACAAAAAAAAACATTCTAGATATGTTTTCAGCCTCTTCTTTCATCATTTTTCTTTTTTGTGAAAATAATCATTATCGCTATTTCGCAATCATGATTAAATTGCACATAATTATTAACATTTAAACAAAAAAAAAATCGAAAATCAGAAATAGACAACTATTCCAATTGTATCGCGTATGCTCTTTTCTTGCGCCTTCGAGCGATCTGGAAAAATCAGAAACGGTCCATTTTTTCATTTTTTTAGTTTCTTGTTCGAAAATATGAGGATCCTCTAGCTTGTTTTCCAACTGTTCATTTTAATAATCATTTTCCTTGTCATATTCTTAATTTGTTTGGTCGGTGGTTGTGTATGTTCTTTTCCTGCGCCTTTGAGCGGATCTGGCAACTAAAAACCCAATCACGATTCAATTTCTAACTTTTATTTGCAGGAAGCTACTAATTGGTTTTCTGAGAACCGCAGTACTGGATATTGTCAAATAAAAACAAAAAAAACAACAAAATCCGCAAAAATACCACCATTCAAAGACAATTGCTGAATGAAACAAAAACAAAACAAAAAGTACGCTCAGGTACGCAATTATTTTCTGCTAGTGATGTGATTTATTTCAAATTGGACACGAAACCCTGCGTTTAATCCTTTATCATATTGTTTTTACACGTAGACAAGGTGATTCATCACCACCAAAGCTACATGGTAGTGGACCTTGACTACACAAGCCACAACAGCATTTGCATCTGCATTGCACTTTGAGACCTAGGTCTCATTCACAGCGTTCGGATTTACCTCGCCCGATGCTATTCACTACAGGTAATGCTGTCGTGCAGCGATGCGAGGTCACGAATAAATAGCTGGTAAACAAACGAAGCATGGGATATCGTCCCTAGAAATCTGCGGGGAGTTATAAGGATACCATACACATTCATCCTCCATCACCTTCCACCTTTTCACAAAACCTATTTCTAGACGTGTGATTCACTACGAAATAGGCAAGTAAGAATTGGGAGTTCCTCCAGTTGCTCTAAGGGTTCTCCGTACCAATTCTGTCCCAGTACAGAATTAGGTATACAGGACTAGGGTATATCGGAGACGCATCTTCTTGGAAGTAAAGTAATAAGAGCTGCATCCACCATTCACAACATTACTTGTATGATGCATGAAACAATGATCATTCCTGAGAAGGTACCTGTAAGCAAAACAATTGATCCACATGACTGCTTGCGTTTGAAAACACAATAGGTTTAGCATTATGTATCATAAACTTGGCTGTATCAATGGGTCATGTAAAGTTTAGACCTAGTTGTGTTCCACAAAAAAAATCGGTTCTCAACCCAATCAATACCAAGCGAAAAAAATCCAAACAATTCCAACAATAGACAAACATCACCACAATTTATTAGCTCACTTAGCCAATAATACATATGTCATAGCTTGTCTTCAGATATAACGGGTAAGTGACAGGAAGTTGATAATCATACTATAGAGTTTATGGACTATTTTTTAGGGAAAAAAATTGTATCATTCTACATGTAATGAAATCATTAATTAATTGATAAATCTAAAATCTAAAATAAATACCTAAATTAATATCTATCGCCATTTTTCAAACAGATTTTTATAAAATATTTATACTAGTTTATTTTTCAAAATTTATTTGTATTGGTTCATTGGTGAAGTTGAATGGCTTGGTATTTTTTTTGAAAAACACCTATAGGATTTTAGTCCATTTGCTGAGGCGAGCCCTTGAGATGACCAAAACATTGATATAGGGCTATTTTTTTCCCTTTGGTGACTTCGATAGTTATTGGATGCCGCTATCTAATCGTGGGATAGATTTTATTCAAAGGAAGGTTTTGATATAGATGTACGCTCACTCATACAGTGTAATCAGTTTCTTCAGGGCAGAGATGTTTATATCTATGTCAAGGCAGAGATGCTAGATACCTATGTAATCAGCAAGCCAACCAAACCAAAAAAAAAAAGATGAATTAAAGCAATTATTACAAATTGTAATCCCGCATGATAATTTATCCATGGTCCACGATGGCTATAAGTTTTATCACATTCTAATACAGCCGAGTCCAACATTTTTGCAGTAGTTAAATGTAGACATACAACATGTCATGTGAAAATGGATTGCATTTGCATTATAGAACAGTTGTGATTAGTCCCAAAAAAATTATCACATCATATCTAGTCGGGGCCAAGGTATTCCAGCAGTACACCAGGGTTAAATATGCCTGTTTTCAGCAGTCCATGATGTGATCTCCACTACACGATGAATTCTACCATTCAAATGAGCATATTCTCGGCCTGTGCTGTGGATATTTCGCCATTCTTTCAAGTCTATGACAAGACTAAATTCCGCCATATTTTGTCTCTTATGTTCAATCAGTGTCAAAAATATTAGGAATTGTTGTACGGCAGATCGATGCAAGAATCTTGAACTCTAGAGCTTGCCGCACTTAGCACCGGGGATGATGATTAATAGGTAGACTCCTTGCCCTTCATATCGATGCTTTGAGGACGGTTTGATCAGTTCATACAGACCTTCCAAATGTCGATTTGATTGGTCCAAACTTTGGGCGGTCACTTATCTTGGCCATGGGTAAACATGGCCAGAAGGAAATTGAGTCCTTGAGCACATTAGTGGAATTCTAATGCTCAATCCTTGGAGAGAAATAGATGATTGTCATTGATTAGGGGACTTGGAACACATGCCCTGTGCATTATCAGTACTTCTAACTTGCAGAAGGAGTTCAATTCTTAGCCAAATTCGAGACCAATGAGCAAGCCATTGAGAAAATGGTGAAATTGTGTATGCATATTTGAGGAATTCATTTGCAAGTTGACATGTATATATTATAAAATTTATAAAAAAAAGTCATAGAAAATCATCTGCGTTAGCAACTGAAAAATTTGAGATTCTTTCTGGAGAAAAGTGCAAAGAAGGAAAAGTCGATCTCAGTCGCGGATCAAGCCGCAAAGTTTATGGAAGAAAAGTTACGGAAATTAAAGCATACAAAGGGAAAGTTGCACAACCAAATTCGAAAACTTGTCATAGCCACTACTTTATTATCTGCGCAAAGATGGGGCTTTTAATTGTTAGAATTAGCAACAAATTGAAAGTCGTGTAACGAAGGGAAAGCCACGCAATAAAGGAAAATGACAGTTGTTTTGCTTGAACTTAAAATGACCATAAATCTGATTCATACACCTCACGAAGAAAAGACAGAATCAGTTCACGTAAAGCCAACGTCAGTTTACACCCTTGGAGAAAGTCTCTCTAGGGGTTTGCCATCAATAAAAGAGCTAAAAATGATAAATATATCCAATTCAAAACCCTTTGTCACAAGGGGAAGCGAAGCATGCTGGTTACAAACTAACACATACTGGACTTCATCGCCATTGAGAGTCATCACATAGATAAATGTGTCGATTAAGAATTACGTCCAAGACTTAATGCGACGCGTCATCTCTGTGAACTGATGACAAGCTCTTCTTCAACCAACGACACATCAAATACCACTTCCATGAAGAGCTGACTCGTCGAAACTCCTATATATAATGAGATTCACGGATCATGACGGGACCACATGTCAAGACTCTCTAATTCCAAACCAACGATATCAAATCTTCTTCAAATTTCCTTCCATTAGTTCAAACTACTTGAAAATGTTCTTCGACAACAACATTCTTCCAAACGTTATGAGAAGTGCAACGTATTTCAAGACTCTCTTTCAGCCCAAACAATAGTGAACCGTTTTGGGTGACAAATTCTTCCAACCCAATCTAACGAGACCTTGATCTCATTTCAAGACTCCCTTTCAAACCTTGATATTACTGTAGACATACAGACGAGGTTCCATCACAGGTAAATTAAGTTGATTCAATCTTCCAATATTAGCTCTTATGCCGAAAACATTCTAGCCTTTTGGTCGAACACACCACATAAAGTGGACACTTGCAACAATGGCAACCTGTCAGGACCATCATACTTTCAAAGATAGATCGGTAGGGAATTCATCATAATGATTCTAACCTATCAAGACTTCTATGTGCATATATTTAAGAGTATGTATTGTATACCTAGAATATCTTGATGCACTTTTCAATCTTTAATTTTGAATCTATCGTCCAATCATTATTCAGGACAAACAGAAGACAAAAAAATCAAACATTGCAAACTGAGTGCCACCCCCTCTACTTTTTTGTGATAACATTTGTTTACAAACATATTCATTATATTATAAATACATATAAGAATTGTTTTGACAATCATAAAATCTATTAAAAAGGTTTCTAGTGTACTAGAGATGCACTCCAAGATTTACTTTATACAATGTTTTCAAATATTTGCAATCATATATAACTTTTAGTTTTTTCAAGCTATCCTCCAAGAAGGCCCATGTTGAACTCATTAAGGATAACAAACCTTCTTAACCCCATCTACTCACTTCACCACCTTTGCCCACAGAGTCTATGGATCCAGAATCTATTCCTCCTAACTTTTTTTTCATAAACACCATCTCTTTGGGACCTTTGACTTATCAACACGATGGCAAGGCTCCCTCTTCTCTTCCCTTCATGTATCCTGACATGATCGATGACAATACATCTTCTATTAATGGTGTACAACGTCAGGACGATGAGTCTATCCTCACCTACCTTGGTGCAGAATATTCTTATATTCATCGGTTGTTACCTTCTAAGACACAAACCATGTTAAATGAATCAACCATTGAAATTGATATTAGCACTCAAGATGACCCGCACATCTTAAAGATAGGCCATGTTATCCCAAATTCACCCCTCAAGATGAATTGGATAACTTGTAGATTCTTCAGGCTCAACCAGGTTGAAATGGTTCGAGGGCCAAAAATTTGGATTTTTCAGGATACCTCTCCTCTTTCCTCTAACTCCCCTATCTAAGAAAATCCAAGGAGTTAGTAGAAATTGCAAAAAAATTGAAAATATGATCACAGGCCTATTTTAATGCAAATTGGGTCTGAGAGCTGCGGATGGAACCAAGGTGGATAGACCAAGGTTCATCGTACCGAATTCAGGCCTAAAATGCTAAGGATGCAGTTCAAATCAGAAAAATCAGATATTTCTGTCATAGACGGTCCGCGAGACATCGGGGACAGCCAGGACCCGCAAAGTGGAAATGGCTGATTTGCAAAGGAATTGGCAAAGTTGGTTCGAAATGTCCCAGGCCGCACACGAGACACTGGCTTGAAATGCGCAGGACCCACATAGCCGAAATCACCGTAGGCAGAAGGAATCAAAAAAGTCAGGTTTTTTTGGCCTAGGCTATAGAGGTACATGAGGGACGTCTGGGACCCAAAAATCTTAAAAAATCCATAGTCAAAGGGAAATCGATGAAATCAGAAGTTTTTTTCCTGCATGGTCCGTGGTATAGTTGAGACATGCGGGACTTGCAAACCCAAAATAACCGTAAGAAAGGGAGATGTAGAAAGGTTGGAAGTCAATGGCCCTCATGGCCTAGTCAATGTTGGGACAACGGGGACAAAAGGGCCCAAAATAGCCAAAATACCCGCATGAAAAGGAAAATAGTGCAAATCAGATCCTAAACTTCAAATGGCCATAACTTTTTCCCCCGAGCTCCGATTTTCATGAAATTTGACTTTCTCAAATGAGAATGATGTCCTCTATGCCACAGAAGCTAGATTTATTAATTTTTATGAGGGTAGATTTATGAAAATAAAGGAAAAATCTTCAGCTTCAGTCAATCAAATGCCCAATCCTGTTAAATGACATAAATGTCTGGTAGACCTAAAATAGTTGCTCGCACTCAGAAGACCATAAATTTTGCATTTCTCGATGAAAACACACAAAATTGGTACTGTTGGAATCATAGTTCTGAGCCCAATGCAAAAAAATCAAGAAAATAGGAATTTTATGAGGAATCAATAGTGATTTTGTAGAAATTTTTCCCAGTTTAAAATAATGGTTTTATTTGGTAGTTGGAATGCATGCAATGAAGCATGGGCTGACATATTTCACTATTGTAGGTTATGGGACAATATGGGGGGCCTTTTGGAAGTAACATAACACCATTTCACTTCATTTACTACCTCTTACAAGTGGTTAAAGGATATATTTCAGGATTTTCATTTTCCCTCTCTCTCTCTTCTCAGATTTCTATAAATTGGAGTGTTGGGCTCATTGTAAAAGGAGGATAGTTTTGAGTAGAAAAACTATGTAAAAATTGTTTTGTGAAGCCAATGTGCTGCAGGCCCTTTTAGGGGACTCCTTACATGGTGATCCAAACCCTCATTCTGTAATATATTGGATTGTGCATATCAATGAAGTAATAGATACAAGTTTGTGGATACTTATTCCCCTGTTGTGTTTGTTTGCATTATTCTTGCCCCTTCAAACTCATTACAAATGTATTGTTTCTACCTTATACTATGCAGTGATTTATTATCATTTTGTATGTATGAAATTTTGTTGTGAATGCATTTTCTAACTGTGGAGAATGGTTATCACCCCTTCTAGTATGCATTTTGCTTCTACTTTTCACACATTGGAAGACTATTCTCACACTCTATTTTTCTGGTGTATCACCACTTTAGAGTAGGCTACATTTCTATATGCTCTCTCTCCTTGGTCCCTTGGAAAGATAGATTAGGACAAGATAGTTTTGTCTGCATTAGAGTAGATTGTGGACGGTAGTTTAGGAGCAAGAACCAAATTTCTCTGGAGGTCTATCTCAAGTAGTAAGTCCCACGACTTGGAGATAGTACCCATGTTATGCAATCACACTGTGAGCTCAAGCACACACACTTTTGTAAACAATAGGGTGCTGTGATTCGGTGATAACAGGACAATATTTAGATGTTTTTGAATATGAAGCTTTCACTTCTTTCCTTTGGGACCATAACAACGCCATTGCTTGGTCCTATGTTGATATGCATAGAATTGACCCAAAAAATGTGGTTCACAATATTATAACCATTCCTGAAGCCAAACTCGTAAAACAAAAGCTCTGGAAAGTACATCCTTGCATTTCTCTTCATGTCAAAGAAGAACTCCACTACCTTCTCTTAGTTTCTCTTCACCTTACTACCCACAAACAAATGACCAAGAAGAATCAACCGAAAAAACCCTGAACAAAATTCTTATGGAAGTAGTTGACGATACTGGAAAGGATTGGCACACACACATTCCTTTTTCCTTATGGGCTTATCACACCAATATTCACACTTCAATTGCTACCACACCTTTCTCTCTGGTCTATAGTACAGAGGATGGTCTACCTGTCGAAGTCCAAATTTTGTCTCTTCATATCTCACTCAAAGAGATGCTTAGTGATGATGACTTTCACCATGAACGTTTGGAAATACTTGAGTTATTAGATGAATGATGTCTTAATTATCTTGACCATCTCCAAATCTACCAAAAATGTATGAAACGTGCCTAAAAAAAATGTGTCCATGAATGAACCTTCCAGGTCAATGACCTCGTCCTGAAGGAAAATCAATATGTAACCAAAGAGGAGAAAAGTAAACGGGGAAAATTTACTCCTAATTAGCTTGGACCCTATATCGTTACTCATACCTATGGATCATGTTCTTATCATTTGTCTTCACTCGAAGGTAAACCTGAACTTGAGCACCTTAATTCCTTATATCTTTAACCATTATATTATTGAACCAAGTCTTATATCACCTTTCCTCTATTGAAAATGTTCATCTCTTGAGCATCTTCCTCCTTCATTTTTAAGGATCAGCGACTATAAAAGAATCATGTGGTTACCTGTCACCTTTTTAGTCTTATATTCAATATGAGTACCCTAGCTCTACTCATGACATGATTCTCATGGATGCTTTTCATAATTTTCAAGATGAAATCTCATGGTCATTCATCACTTAAACCCTCTGTTTCATAGTTAACCTTTGTATGCTCCAATCTTATCTTCTAAACAAGAGCCCAAGATTCTTCTATAGTCTTTTCCATGACTTAAATGTACAAAAGAAAAAAAAAATCAAAAGAAAATGGGATTCAACTCCTTGAGTCAAACTTCTAGAAACAAGATGAGTCCCTCAAAAAAGACGTCTCTTTTTTCTATCTCGCTGCTATAAATAGACTACTCCCTCGAAGGAAAGCTATATAAAGCTAACCATAAATGTACATAGTCTATCATAAAAATAATACCATCCAAAATATTCTAAAGCTTCCTACATCGACCATCTTCACGAAGACCTTAAGGAGATAATATATTCATCCCACATAGACTTCCTGCATTGATAATTCTATTAGAACAAAAGCAAAAATAAGACAATATAAATTTTTCATCATGGACTTGCATATTTTGAACTTGGGTCTCTTGCCAAGTTGGCATGTTGTCTCATGTCAGGTTATGCTGAAACCAACGTTCCTTTAATTCATCACCTTTTTCATCGTAATTTTTTTCCCGCTCAAGGGATGTTCCACATATGCGATGTTTTGTGATCATGTGACTTTCTTCACCCTTCGAACAATCAATCATGCACTTCCTTTAGGGTTTGACATTCATAAGACAATATTTGGTATCATCAACTCGTTATTGTTCTCGTCAATTCGGTGGCTCTTTTGTTTCCTCTTACCATTCACCCTCTTCATTACCTATTGATTATCCTATCACAGGACTAGACCATCAACATCTACATTTAAAGATTCCCACTTTTACCTAAAACTCAACCATTCCTATGACCTAAAACTCAACCATGCCTATGACCTAGACTCAACCATTCCTATGACCTAGACTCAATCATCCCTAAAACCTATTAAATAATTCCTCTACTTCATCATATTCTTCCCTATCTTATGGGAGAACTACATCGTCCTGAGGCCCCTTTTCTTCAGGGCTATGTAGGCAGCACTCTAAGGGTATGTGGCCCTTGGAGGTTAGCTCGGCCACTCTTTACCCTAACCAATTTTCCCCTTTATTTTTCCTATTTCACATTCTACCTTAGTTAGTTTCCATTCTATATCAACAATTGGAACTTAAAACAAACATACAATCAACCAATATAAATACCTACCATTTTCTTAGAACATCATACCATACACATTCATTATCATTTATTTCCCATGTTACCAATACATCAGAAATTAAATCACAAACCATGCCTAGCCAAACTGACTCCACCATGCCTACACCTGACTCAACCATTCCTAACTGACCTAACTCAACCATGCCTATACCTGACTCCACCATGCCTACACCTGACTCCACCATGCCTATACCTGACTCAACCATGCCTAACTAACCTAACTCAACCATGCCTATACTTGACTCCACCATGCCTATACATAACTCCATCATGCCTAATCCACCCGGTTTCCATACAAAAATAACAATAGAAATTTAAAAACACAAATACAACATCCATACCATGAATATCATCATCTATATATAAATAATCAAGTTTTTGTATCAATACATATATACAACACTAAAAATATATCTAAGTATCTCAAAATATCTCATATACAGTCTCAATATCTTCGACACGCAGGCCAATATAATAATCAGAATATAAAAAACTCTCATGTACATCCTCGCTATCTTCAGAAAGCAAGCCAGTATCTACCCAAAAATCAAAATAATGATCATATATGGTGACTAATCATCACCCCACCTTATATCCATACCCATCTCATTTGTCTTCTCCTCCTCTCCTCCAACTTGGCACCCAGCTAACATCTCTCCACCTCACCTAGGTCTCGATCTCACCTCATCATGGCATGTGGTTGGGTTTGGCATCCATGAAATCATGGCCTCACCCTAAACCTATCTTTGGGCTCGTTGACACCCTATGCTTAATGAGATGTGAGTGTAAGAGCTAGTCCTCTCATTTGCCGCCTATTGTGCCCTATACTCTACATAGGAAGGGAAATCTATCCCTACGATCATTAGGTGATCCTGATAGTACCACGCCTTGTTAAGGGTATCCCTAAACCTTGCCATCAGTACCATCTAAGGTGGTGCCATAGGTCTCATAGTAACCTATGAGCTCTTTCCTGCTAATGATGGCCTTGGCCACTATACCTGTGAACCCTATCCTCCTCCCTATGCCGTGGGACCCTGTCCCACTATTTCATGTAATATTGGACCCTATCCCTGGGCCTGTGGAGGTACATGCGCTATGACAAGGGCCTATAGGGCCACAATATGAGCCTGTGTAGTGGTCAAATAGCCCTACAAACCTACTATTTGGGCCTGTAAGGTGGATACCTATCCTCCATCATTATCCCCACCCTATGCGGACACTTGTCCCTATGTTACCTGAGCCTGTACGACCACCACCTATGTCTGTAGTGTGGTAACATGTGCCTCTAATCCTATCAACTGTCCCTGTAACACTATAATTTGGGCCTATTAAGTGGCCACCTACCCCTGCAATATGTTCCTCTGAATTGTGAGGGTGGATAAGTCTAGCTACCCTAGCCTCAGTGGTGTCACTCATAGTTGTGTTTCCCACCACTATCTATATGCATATGTGACACCCGCATCATCGATCATCCTATCCACTGGCCGCTCCTCCCACCCTGTCGGCACCGTCAGTCATGGTGGAGACATAGGTCTCTCAACGTCATCTCTCTTGTACTACGAGAATGGTGGTGGCACGTCCTAGGGAATCCCAAACTACCGCCTGACCCTGTCAATAGATATCATCTCATGCTCACTAACACGATGCCCCTCTATCAACTTGAGAATTTATAGCTCCTCCAACTCCACTTCTATGTGTCTGTGGGAAGCGAAGCTAATATATGGCCTCCAAATAATGTCAACCCCTGATAGTCCCTCCATAACTTTCCTGTAATAAGCCACATCATGTGTATCCCTACCCTATGCCCTCCACCAATAGGTACCCAATGTCGGTAACCAAATCTAAACAAGCCCGCCTTAAATACATCAGGTCAGGGAAAACCAACTAGACGCACACATACAATGTGCTCTTATGCCCAACAGTGTAGAAGGAAGGTATAAAATAAGTTGAACCTCTGCAGCCTCCCATAGGCTGACAACTCCCTGTATAGCTGCACTAAGAATGTTTGTGCCCAGGAAAAACCGGTCCTCTCCTCCATCATGTCCTAGAGTAATCCCATCAGTCCTCATGGGAACCTCTCACTCTCTACATCTGTAAACACAAAATAGAACACCACCTCCATAATCAAAACAACCAACCTCATCTCCTAGGGATGGGCCGCGTACATATCTCCATAGCTCAGGCTTGCGCTATAGTATCTCAGCTCTATCATCGCCTCTCCAAACACGGACACTATCGGCTCCTCTGATGCCTCTGACGAAATAAAAAAAACCTACTTCCCAACTATAGGTTGTCATAGGATCCTATACACATCCTCGAGGATGACAGTGATCTCATTCATCGGTAAATGAAACATGTTGATCGTTGAATCCCATCTATCGATGATTGTGACCATCAAACTCAGATCTCGAGTTATGCGCCTATAGCATCGGATCTGAATTAGTCCCACATCTATCACATGCCTCCACTAATCTATGGTCACACTTGACCATATCACCAACAACAGAGCTATTACTATGTCCTACATTTGTAACTTCTCTTTCTCCTACATCCAATAAACCACAACATTGTTAATCCTTGACCATGCCCAATATATCTCTTACCCGACCAACCTATTCCCATAACTTTTATTATTACATCGTACCCACACCCCAACCATAAAGACTACCCCTTTTCCCCATCCCAATTTACACTCATCAACCTGTACCATTTTTACCCCTTACCCTACTCATTCTCATTAATCCTATATTTACATCTAATCACCTATTTTTCCACCATACCCCATTTATTAATCTATTTCCCCCCTACAGCCAACCGGCATTTATCACTATTGACCATCATTGGTCCATCATAACTGGCATTAGTCACCTAATACTTGACCAATGTTGGCCATAGTCGACTGACGAAGGCCAAACCTTGACCGAAGTCAGTCTCTATTGTGACGTCACGAGCCGCAAACCCTTGCCCCCATTTCTCAAAATTTAACACAACACCCTAAAACACCTACCATACCTTACTCAAACCTAACCTAACTTCATTCCTGCCCCCCTTTACACTACATTGGACCTTCCCCTCCCTCATTTCATCCATTTTAGCCAAAAATTCAAAATAACACTCCCACCACACATGTTTTACCCATCCCCCTTCCCCCACCCTATTTTATTTAAAAAAAATTCAAAGCTCGAATAAAATCCTACCTCATCTCGGTGTTGTCTCCATGATGGCATACCTGACCACTGCACTGGTGGTCCACCCAACCCCTCTCCCGCCTCTGCCATCACCAAATCAACTCCTCACCTCACAACCAATCGAATCTCTCACACTGATCTTGTAGACCCACCAATCGAATAAAAATCACACGCTATGAGGCCTGCTAACCAACTCACCACGTGGTCCTATAGTTTTCCACACCTCACATTCTCTTTTGTCATTTTCTATAGTTGGAAAATGACAAACGATTCCATAAAAAGAATATTTTTTCTTTTTTAGCTCTAAATCAACATGACTGGCATCAGTCATATTGTGCCACCTCTACAAGACAAGTGTTTTTCTACAAAACAACTAGCTAACAGGGAGAAGAGCATGTCACAAAAATTTTAATCCCATCCACTCACACAAGAAAGAAATGCTAACAGGACCACTACTAAACTGACATTGATCAGACCTTAAACAACATCGGTTACATGTCATTATTTTTTATACCCCATTTGTCTATTTTTGACCCAACCTCATCAGTGACAGATGCCTTTTTACCTTACCCACACGTATTACCACCTACCTACAAACCCACATTACCCATACATTTCCTTAATTGTCTTTAGGGACTTGTCATTTACCTATACCTCAGCCTTACTTGTGGCCTGACATATCTACCTTGACCTGGAACCATTGTTTGCGACCTTTGAACATGCGTACTCACTATACCTTTCGAAGGTGTTACCTGTGTTGTTGCACCTAATGACCTTATCTGAGCCTATTGTCATGTCGTTTATCATGACCAACCTTTGGTGCACCAATAACATACCTAAACGTTCCTACATCTGACCTAAGTCATGTTTCTGGACCATATCCTATACTTTGGATACCTGAATCACTTCAAATCTATTTAGATAAACCTATCGACCTTAGATAATGTAGATTTTGCATAATCTTCAACTTGGTACCATGTCACAATCTATACATGTGTGTGCATTCAATTTCCATTACCCATTACCCGATTTCACCTGTGCCCACTATCTGTTACCTAATTTGACCTTTACCCCTTTACCCAATGTTGCTAAACCCACACCCATACGCACCTACCTCTTTTTCTCATCACTTCCACATTTATCTAACCACTCTCTGATTTTGTCTTATACCTCATTAGTTCCTGGTTTGAGGGGGATCACCTCCACCCACACTTGGGGAAACCAATTCCTATATTTTTTCGGCATCGCTTATCAATACAAACTACATGACAAAAAGGGGGAAATGTAGACTAAAAGTAACGATAACCAGATCGTACCAAGCCAAGAACATAGATGCTAATCAAACACCACGATCTATAAGATGAAATCAATTCGCCAAAATAACTTTACATAAAACCTTTGCAAACAAATGACTAGCAATATCATATATTATTATGGAACTCAATGCAATACATTGAGAATGGGCCTTGCTTAAATAGGCAAGGAATAACAATCTAAGAACCAGTCAAGGTCGTAGATCAAGCCATAAATCAAGGAAATAACTAGTCATCAAAGAACTAGTCGAGACCATAGATTTAGGAGAGAACTAGACATCAAGGATCTAGTCAATACCATAGATCAAGGAAAGAACTAGTCAATCCCATAGATCAAGGTAATAACTATACCTAACAACTAGATAATATCTCGTAATATCTAAATAAGATAAAAGAAATATCCACACACATAAGTGGGTGAGGATAAATACAATAAAGGTAAATAAAGTACCTAGGTGAACATGAGCTAAGGTAAATACCTACTCTAACACCCCCCCTCAAGTTAAGCTAGGGGCCAAAATAGAAGTGGCATGTCCATAGTATGAGTCCTGGTAACTAGGCCCGATGGGGTACTCATGTACAATAACTGGGAAAAAGGGACAACACAAGGTACCAAAAACTAGTAACAACAAAGTAAAGAGAGTAAAAACCCACTACAATGAATCCCAAGAAGCGCGGATCAAAAAACTCGTACAATGTTGAAGAAGTTTGGTGTGCATTGTGGTCTGAATCCACTGGTTAATCACAAAACTCAAAAACAACTAACACTGGGCTTCACCAGAATAGATCCATACAAGGAGACTGTTAACAGAAGTGATGTCGAAAGTGCAAGAAAAAAACACCAAACATAATTTGATCAACTTTTGCATATAGGTGTGCCAGGATCCAAGAATAATAACCAAAACAACAAGGCAAGTGACCCAAAAATCCAAGGAACAAGAACACAAAACCTGAAGAATCATAATCAACACCACACCCTCCCATATTTTTGAATGGGTGGAGTGACACCACAAATCTATATGATCTGCCTAAAATCAACTACTCAAACACTGAAAAAATAAAATTGGACTTCACCAAAATAGATCCCCCATAAGAGATACTGTCAACATGCCAAAAGTGTCAAAAATACAGATACAAAATCTCTCAACAAATAAGAGAGATTCACTACACCTGCTAAAGAAAAATTTTCAAAACAAGAAGCATTACAAAGTAGAAGGTATAAAAAGTGGAGCAAGAGGCCGAATGGTGGAGGAGCCATGCCTATAGAATCCTCTGAACGAATGCCTATGTCGTTGCCACGAGTGATCAGATATCCACCCCAAATCAACATGGATGGATGAAGAAGATGCATGCATATGACTTGGTGCAAAATGCACAATGGGTGCATACAAAAGAACATCAGAATGTGTGTTAGGTTGATCATTTCTGATAGCTGAAATCTCTTGTTTTTCAAGCTTGAGTGAAGGTGAAGAACTCATGTGTTGCTTGTGATCCTCAGAAAGAGGTGAGTGAACAAAAATAGGAACTCTTTCAATGTGTGATCCCAATGAAGTATCTGCTCAAAAATCAATGTCATGGTGAGAATTCCACTTAACATGTGGAATAGGGGAAACAATACCCTATGAATGTCTACCAATACCTCCACTAGTGAAACCCATAGAACAAAGCATGCAAGAACTGAATGCAGTGGTATGCTTCTTAAAAGATCCATGCATATGAGTAGAAGTAGGATACACAACATGTGTTACTGTAATAGGCACATATGTGGAAGAGCATGTAATAAAAAGCTTCATAGGCTTAAGAGCATCAAGAGCACTAACATGCTCAAAGATTGGAAGATCAATGTCAGTGGGTTCAAGAGTAATAGCTGCAAGTGGACTAGGAGCTGGATACGTGGTTGTCCACAATATTATAGGGATGTTGTAGGATAGCAAGTGTTTGCTGCAGGGAGTGTATTATTGTATCCTTATCATGAATGAGTGATTGTAGAAGAGAATTTCACTTCTTGAGTGATTTATTTTCTTTCACAAATTTTACAATATCCTCTTGAAGTCCACACACTTTACAAGAAAAGCATGTCATTCTCATAATCCATGATAGACACAAGAATGCAACTCCCAAAAGTTTAGGACGTTGGGCTCAGCCGAAATTGCGTCCACAATTGATTACAACACTCCTCCATATTTGGCACTTTATAATTATAGTCCAAGTCTCAAAATAAATATTCCAATGGAAAGACCACAAAAAAACGACACTTAAAAAGTTACCAATCAAAATACAAGATTTTAAATATTATGCTCTGTTATTTATTTTAGTTGCCACTAAAAAAAATAAATTTTTGTTATCTTCACCACACAAATAAAATGAAAGGGGGCTGGAGTTAAGCACCTACTAGTAGGAATCACAATATTTAAGCCCTCATATGACCATACCATATGACCAAGGGCTAAGGATTTTAATGGATGGCAATAGCAATCTCCTACTCAAGCCAAGAACACAGATGCTAATCAAACACCACGATCTATAAGATGAAAGAAATTCACCAGAATAACTTTACATAAAACCTTTACAAATAAATGACCAACAATATCATATATTATTATGGAACTCAATGAAATACAATGAGAATGGAGATTTGTTATTTTGATCTATCTGACAACATCCATGTAAGCCATGTACGGTTGAGAAGGGTGTATCTAGATCTCCACGATCTCCCTTCATCACTACTTTGAGTGACAATGCTTACTAGCATTTCAGCTCAACCTTTATCAGGTCATGGGAACCATGTGAAAGTCCTTGGGTCTACCATGAAGCTAGTTTCCCAACTTCGTATTCCGGTATCCGACCATTTCCTACCTCATGTTCAGTGTTCAACTTCCCATGATCAGGTTACTGACAATTTTTTTAATTAGAGGACTAGGTGATCAGACAATGCACAACCATCAATGCATTACTTTGGCCAAAGTTATCCTCCGTGAAGGTTACGGCTAAACTCAAGACAACACACTAGTCTTATGAGTTATAAGTCTTCGCCACCTCACAACTATCCCTTTCACTGTTATCTAGATCTTATAGTTTGTATTTACTTTATTTCCAATTAAACTTATCTTGCAAGAGTTTATATCGAGATAGATGCCAAGGCCAATTAGGATCATTATGAGATGAGTACATTCGTTATGCTGAAATGTAACTATTTCAGCATTCTGCATGTACTTATCCCTTAATATGCCTAATGGATATTTTCATCTAATTACCTTCCTATCTAGTTTCTCTTTTCCTGATGTTTGATTTTTAACCTTAAATTACCTTTTTATAATGATACTCTTTCATCCTCTAAAAATTAGGCTTTACAATCTTAACAAATTAATGTCAAGTTTACCGGAAGGCCGAATTAAATATATATTTAATTATGATCAACTACGCCACTGGCATGAATATTGCTTCCTTCATTTTCTGATGCAATTATTTAATAAAATATGAAAGATATAAATGTTGTTTTATCAACAAGCGCATGGTAATACAACTGAGAATGTATTACTACATATTTTCCATAAAAATACAGTTATGAATGCACACAAATAGAACAACCAATTTCTATTTCAAGATCATGTTTCCCTCTAATCACAAGGATCAAGACATCCTTATTTCAGCTTCAAACAATAAATATTTGACATTTAAAATTTTACATAAATCGTAGGAACAATATGATTAAGAAGAGTACATCCTTATTTTTTTTCTTATTTTTAATAAGTTACCATCACAAAAAAAAGTAATCAAACCATAATCATTCAACATCCGAATTCAGATTATAACCACAAGCAAATCATGCTTTACATGGTACAGATTTAAATATTATTTTACTTACCCTCCAATCAACGAGCAACTTAACAAAACTGTCTGAAATCAACCTTTCCAAATACCAATTAAACATATTCTCTCTAGGTAATGAGCAGCTCATCATATCATCCAAGAACATCATTAACAAAGAAAATAAAACATAATATTTTCAGTCAATGAGCAGCTCTATAAAATGTCAAAGAACATCATTAACAAGAGAAATAAATCATATTATTTCCAGTTAATGAGCAACTCTATAAAACGTACAATATATTCCTTTCCAAACAATCAAAACACATTTTTCTTATATATATGAACAACCCAACTAAACAATGTAAAAACACCACGATTACATCATTTAAACATACTCTTTCTAGTAAAAGAATAGCTAATAATTTCTTTCATAAAATATCATTATATTAAACCCAATCATGCCACCAATTACTCCTTGGTACAACTCAGTCAAGTTGTCCTGGCTTCCATGCCCTTACCAAGACAAGCAATTTCTTTTTCACATACATGCAATAATCCAAGTCATATTGCCAGGCTGGAAGTTACAGGCTAAATGCCATTTTTTTTTTTTGTAGTTATTCACACATAACAACACACCCTCATTTATACATGAACCGATTTAGATGCCCATAATAAAAATTTCTGGAAAATGCAGCCCCATGCAAGAGCTTTGACATCCACAAATTTTCATTCAAAAGATCTCAATAAATTAAAAATCAGACCTGCATATAACAGCCAAGAAGGAAAAAAAAATACAAAACCCCAACCAGTTACATATCCATATCGATTTGGTTACCCAAATCGATTCATTTATGCAAATCGATTTGTATACCCAAATTGATTTGGGTATCAAATCGATTTGTTTACAGAAAACACAATCAAATTTCTGTTAACAAAAATGAAAACCCACAAGCACAAATTGATTTGAAACACACAAATTCACAAAAAATTTTCCTTCTTCCAGTACAGGAAAAACCCAACTCTTTTCTTTTTGGGTACAATTTATTTTAATGCAGAGAAGGAATTTTAACTTTCATTCTATTTTTATTTTTGCAGATCAAAACCCAAAACCCCATCTGTTTTTTTTTTCTGGGTTTAGCTAAAACCACACAAAGAAAACTTAAGAGAATACAGAATCCATCAATTTCCTTTTCAAATTTCATCTCCAAGCAATTAAATCAAAAGTTGTCCACAAATTCCTTTGATTGCCATTAAAACAGAATGTGTATTTCCTCATTTTTTTACAAATAATGCAGCAGAGAAGGGAGAAGATATTCATGCCTGAAGTAAACCCAGAATCAACAACCTCTTACTCTTCCAGCTCCAACAAGTTGAATCCTTCCTTTCTCCAAAACTCACGCAGGTATCCCAGAAGGGAAGAATGAAAAAATAGACAAGAAGAAATAAAAGAAAAAAATATAATGAAAGAAACTATAGTTGCGCAACATAGTCGAGAATTTTCGGGCTTCCCAATGTTGGCACATGCATTAATGCATGCCACATACTTGTGCTATGTAAAGGTGTTTCACTTAATGAAACCCACAAATTTTAAATTTTAAATATTAAAATTAATATATATATTTTTTAATATAACTTTTGACTTACATGTCAAATCCTTCTAGAATATACATTACTAATTTTACAAATTAATATTGCATTTTTTCAATTTTAATTTTAATTTTATTTAAGTTGTTATCCAACTTAATGGTTAAGTTAAAATTAATCATCATAATACAAGTCCACATATTACCAACAATATATTATAATAATAATTATTTGAATTTCCACGTTCCATACGAAACATTCCAATAAACGAAAATCACCAAGTCCGTAAATAATAATTCAAATATTCTCATAAAGTTGGCTTGACATAGCATCGTCAAATAAAACAGAGGCAGTTATTATTACGGTCATTGCAAAAGTCGAACAAAACAAAAGATGACTAAACCGATTAAAATAAAGTAACCGAAATACAAATAACCGAAAGATTCGTTATCGTTTATGAACCGTTTTACCTACGATCAAGGCCTAATCACGTTTAGGAAGGATCATCAAGGTGGGTGCGGGGTTACCCGTTCAGCAGTGTCATGCCCCGCAACAGAAGCTGTGGGTCATGACACGACGAACCAAATGAATTCTTACACACAATGATGATCTCGTCTAATCCTGATTAGACGTAACCGTAGTTAATTTAACTTACTAGAAATTTGGGATGTTACATACTCCACCCCTTAGAATAATCATCGTCTCGATGATTTCAGGATAAATAGATAAACTAAACCCATCATTCATTTGCTGCATAAATATATTTCAAATCAGCTTAGAATTTGTAACAATATCATTTCAGCTGAATCATAAAGGTCACAACAACCCTTATATAAATATCTAGAAAATCAGTCACATAATCTGTAGACATAACACATTACTGCTTAAACGACAGATTTTCCAGGTTCATTAACAAAATCTTCAACAGTAACTACTAATCAAAAAGTACCTTAGTCCCAATATTCAGTTGTAGGCTTATCTACAGGATTTTCTTATCTACACTTTACAGAAAAACTGAATTTAACACTTTAACAAAAACATATTCTTAAAAATCAGTCAAACAGATGCGGAAAAGTAGTCTGGATATCTTCCAGATTCTCCCAAGTGGCACTTTCTTCAGAATATTGGTCCCACTGGACCTTGCATTGTGAAACCTCATGGTTTCTCAAGTGCAACTTGCGGGTTTCTAGTATCCTTATAGGCTCAACCGTGATTACCCCTGGATCCAGAACCTGCAATGAATCCCAATTAAGTACATGTGTTAAATCAGGTACATATTTCTTAAGCAAGGATACATGAAATACATTGTGCAGCCTGGATAGAGCGGGAGGCAGTGCTAGCTTGTAGGCTACTGGTCCAATGACCTCTAGGACTTCAAATGGTCCTACAAACCTAGGAGATAGTTTGGCTGACTCGCCAAATGAAATGGAACTCTTTTTAGGTTTGACCCTAAGAAAAACTTTATCTCCCACGTTAAACTTTCTGTCAATTCTTTTTAAATCTGCATAACTTTTCTGTCTATTTGTTGCCTCTTTCAATCTTTCTTGGATTAATTTAACCTGTTTTTCCATTTCTGAAAGCATTTCTGGTCCAATCAGTACTCTATCTTCAGGATTATCCCAACTTATAGGTGTTCTACACCTACGACCATATAAGGCCTCAAAAGGAGCCATCTGAATGGAAGAATGGTAAGTGTTATTATAGGCAAATTCAACCAAGGGAAGGTACTCTTCCCATTTGTATTGCTGATCCATGCAATACATTCTTAGTAAATCTTCTAACACTTGATTTACTCTTTCGGTTTGACCATCAGTTTCAGGATGGTAGGTAGAACTTATGTTCAGTTTTGTCCCTAAGGCAACATACAAAGTCTGCCAAAATCTGGAAGTCATCCTTGAGTCCCTGTCTGAAATTATTACTTCTGGAACTCCATGTAATCGGAAAACTTCTTGCACAAACCTTTTTCCAGTATGGGTGAATTATCCTTTAAATTACCTACTATAAAATGTGCCACTTTAGTTAATTTGTCTACAACTACAAGTATAACATCATGTTTATTTTGGGACATAGGTAGACCTTGGACAAAATCCATACTTATAACTTGCCACTTATATTCTGGCACGTTGTGAGGATATAATAGTCCTGCTGGATGTGAATGTTCAGCCTTTACTTGCTGACATTCCAGGCATTGTGAGACGTAAAGAATCACATCATTTTTCATCTTTTTCCAGAAGTATTACTTTTTGATGTCCGCCATCATCTTTGTTACTCCTGGGTGTCCCGAGTAGGGAGCATCATGAAATTCTCTCATAACTTTATTTCTGAGTTCTTTACCCTCTGGTACATATATTATGTTGTTATAATGCAGAATCCCATCTGTTTCCAGCTTGAAACCATCATACCTTTTGTCTCTTGGATCTTTTTCTAGAGATGTTTTAACATGATTGTAGTAGGGGTCATTGGTTAACTCATTTTTGACTTCATCTTTGAACTGGGTTCTTAATGTAATTATAGCAGCAATATGCTTTCTGCGACTTAAGGCATCAGCCACCCTATTCTCTTTTCCCTTAATGTAATTTATATCAAAGTCATAATTTTCTAGGAACTCCAGCCATCTTCACTGCCTTGCATTTAGATTTGGCTGCGTAAAGATGTACTTGAGCCCAAGATGATCTGTTTTGAGTTCAAAAGGTTTCCCAAGAAAATAGTGCCTCCATACCTGCAGCGCATGAACAATCGCAACAAGCTCAAGATCATGTGGTGTGTAATTTACTTCATGCACCCTCAACTTCCTACTTTCAAAAGCTACCACATGCCCATCTTGTAGTAGTACTCCGCCCAAACCTTCCCCTGAAGCATCGGTTACCACCGAGAAGTTCCCGTTTGGATCTGGAATCTTCAACACCGGAGCACTTGTGAGTCTACCTTTTAACTCCTTTAAAGCTTCTTCACACTTGTTGTCCCAAAAAATTTCTTACCCTTCTTTTGCAAAGAAGTGATAGGTCCTGCTAACCTAGAGAAGTCCTTTACGAACTTTTGATAGTAGCCTGCTAGACCCATAAAACTTCTCACTTCATGCACATCCTTCGGTGCTGGCCATTCCATGATGGCACTGATCTTCGAAGGGTCCACCGAGATTCCTTCTTTATTTATTATGTGGCCTAAGTATTGTACTTCGTATTGATAGAAAGCACACTTAGATAATTTTCCATATAACTTATGTTTTCTGAGAATTTCCAGCACAATCCTTAAATGTTCATCATGTTCTTCCTCATTCTTGGAGTATATTAATATATCATCGAGAAAGATAAGTACAAATTGGTCTAAGTATTCCCTAAACATGTTGTTCATCAAGTTCATGAAAGCGGCAGGTGCATTTGTTAGACCAAAGGGAAAAACTGTAAACTCGTAATGCCCATACCTTGTTCTAAAAGTGGTTTTATGGATATCTTCATCCTTGATTCACAGTTGATGATAACCGGATCTGAGATCTATCTTGGAAAACACTTTTTTGCCCCCCATTTGATCAAAAATATCATCGATTTGGGGCAGCGGGTACCGATTCTTCATTGTTACCTTGTTGAGCATTCGGTAATCAATACAAAGTCTGAGGGTCCCATCCTTCTTTTTCACGAAGATTACCGGTGCACCCCATGGTGATATACTTGGTCTAATCAGACCCAAGGACAACAACTCATGTAATTGAGCTTTCAACTCAACTAATTCGGTTGTTGTCATTCTGTACGGTGCCTTGGAGATTGGTTCTGTTGCTGGTTTGACATCTATTGTGAAGTCAAATTCACGCTTAGGTGGAAGTCTGGGAAACTCATTTGGAAACACATCTCTAAATTCCTTTAGGATGGGAAATGCTTCAATTTCAGGCTCATTTTCCTGTCCCGAATCTGTTATTTTTACAGCATATAGATGGCAGCCCTTTCGCTTTTCCTTTTTCAGCTGCATGGCAGAAATCTGCCTAGTGACAAACTCTCTTTTAACACCCTGAACACTTGTTGTTTTCTGCTGATCATCGCAGCATGTTACACATTTTCCTAAGCAATCCAAGGTTGCATTATGTTGACTTAACCAATTTATACCTATGACAACATCATAGGATCCAAGAGGTGCCACATACAGGTTTAATCTTGTCGTGAACTTAGGTAATTCTAGTGGTGCCTCAAACAAACACTGATTCACTCTATGTACAACATTATTTCCATACTGTACAGTCCAAGTGTGTTCCATGTACTCAGCTCTTATTTTGAGTTTATTAGCTACTTTAGATGAAACAAAACATTCTGTTGAACCGGAATCAAATACAACAGAAACAAGTTCTCCAAAAATCTTACCTGAGGTTTCTATTGGAGTCGCTTGCTTTTCTGCTTGCTTATTATGGACTACAACATAAATCTTATGTTGTTGCCCCTATTTATTTACTACAGTAGATCCCTTCTACTGGTTATTCCATTGTCCTCTTTATGGACAGTTGTTAGTGAAATGATCGCCACCGCACTTAAAACATCCACCCAGTGGTCCTTTTCTCTCAATCTTATTCTGGCTGAAACTTGTTCCTTGTTGCCCATTTTTTTATTATTCACAATAGTTCTACCCACTATTCCTCTTTTATTTCCAGGCCTGAACTTGTTGTTTCCCTTTTTCCATGTTGGTTTACTTGTGGTTGGTGTTTGAAAATTGCTATTTTTCCTTCTGTTTTCCTCTTTAGAGGCATAAATACTTCACAACTTTTGTTCTTGCTTGATAGCTTTTTCAAACACTGTTTCCATCGAGGTAGGTCCATGAACATCTACCTCACCACCAATGCTAGGATTCAATCCCATTATAAATTTTCTCACTCTAAACTTCTCATCCTTTTGATACATAGGAACATATTTCAGCAATCGAGTGAAACGTTCCCAATATTCTGTAACTGAGTACTTTCCTTGAATCAGATTTTGGAATTCTGCCATCTTTTGGTCAAAGTATAGCTGAGGTAGCCATCTTTGATGGAAGTAGGCCTTGAACTGCTCCCACGTGATCATACCAGAATCAATTCCTAGTTCCATTTTCTGGTTATCCCACCAGGAAGATGCTTCACGGGACAATTGGTAGGCTCCCCATACTACTTTTGTCTCCTCTGAAAAGTCCCTAATCTCAAAATACTTTTCCATTTCAGAGAGCCAATTTTCAGCACCATCCCCAAGAGTTGTAACATCAAATTTAGGTGGCGATATTCTTTTAATGTCCCTTGCTAACTCAGCAGCCAACCTTGCTTTCTTATTTTCCCTTTCATTCAGGTGCTCAGGTTGATCATCATGTTGCTCATCACCCTGATTCTCATCCCTGCGATCCTCATCTTCTTCACCACCCTGACCTTGTTGTTCTATGGCAGCAACTCGGTTTCGGGTGTCATTCAAAAGGTTGAGGATTTCTTCTAACTTAGCAGCCGTATTATCTGGCACATCATCATTATTTACCACATTTTCACTCGCGATATTAGCTCTTGCTGTCGTCCTAGCCATAGTTTCCTTGTTTTATAAAAGAGGATACTTTTTATTAGAACGTGTGTCCCATTAATGTCCAAGTGTCTGAGCCTCTGGCTCTGATACCAAAATGTAACGCTCAAAATTACAAGAGCTGGAAAATGAGGATTTTTTTTTAAAACATAAAAACAAATTACACAACTACAATCGTACATATTAATTTAATCAAATTCATTAAATCAGATTTGTTCTTTTGATCTATCTGACAACATCCATGTAAGCCATGTGTGGCTGAGAAGGGTGTATCCAGATCTCCACGATCTCCCTTCGTCACTACTTCGAGTGACAATGCTTACTAGCATTTCGGCTCAACCTTTATCAGGTCATGGGAACCATGTGAAAGTCCTTGGGTCTACCACGAAGCTAGTTTCCCGACTTCGTATTCCGGTATCCGACCATTGCCTACCTCATGTTCAGTGTTCAACTTCCCATGATCAGGTTACTGACAATTTTTTTAATTGGAGGACTAGGTGATCAGACAATGCACAACCATCAATGCATTACTTTGGCCAAAGTTATCCGCCGTGCAGGTTACGGCTAAACTCAAGACAACACACTAGTCTTATGAGTTTTAAGTCTTCCGCCACCTCACAACTATCCCTTTCACTGTTATCTAGATCTTATAGTTTGTATTTACTTTATTTCCAATTAAACTTATCTTGCAAGAGTTTATATCGAGATAGATGCCAAGGCCAATTAGGATCATTATGAGATGAGTACATTCGTTATGCTGAAATGTAACTATTTCAGCATTCCGCATGTACTTATCCCTTAATATGCCTAATGGATCTTTTCATCTAATTACCTTCCTATCTAGTTTCTCTTTTCCTGATGTTCGATTTTTAACCTTAAATTACCTTTTTATAATGATACTCTTTCATCCTCTAAAAATTAGGCTTTACAATCTTAACAAATTAATGTCAAGTTTACCGGAAGGCTGAATTAAATATATATTAATATATATTTAATTATTTCTCCGATCAACTACGCCACTAAATAGCTATTTACTTTATAAATTAAAAGACAATTGAATGTTATAATAATTGTCCAATTTTTGGCTTCATACATTGGTAAATATCAAATAAATATATTTAACAATTTATGATAAGTAAGACTTCTTAATTCTAGTATTTATCATTTACTCATATTGAGATATTATTACATACAAAGTAATCATCTCTTTATTAAAAACATAAATTACATATGCCGTTAAGGAAAAATATATAACTGATACTGTAACTCTCACATAGTGAGGTTTGAATATTAACAATGGGTCCAAGATCCCAATAAATTCAGTCAAAATTCTAGGATATCATCCTTCTACAAATTGAAATCCAAGTAACTCATTTAGATCCATGCTACGATAAAACTTCTCAAGACATGAGTTTCCGCATATCCAAATGTGACGGCTAATTGTCCTGCAAGACTGGAGTAGTGGTATGATGTCAGTTCAAAATGAACTGGCATGAATATTGCCTCCATTTTCTGATGCAATTATTTAATAAAATATGAAAGATATAAATGTTGTTTTATCAACAAGCGCATGGTAATACAACTGAGAATGTATTACTACATGTTTTCCATAAAGATACAGTTATGAATGCACACCAAATAGAACAACCAATTTCTATTTCAGCGATCATGTTTCCCTCTAATCACAAGGATCAAGACATCCTTATTTCAGCTTCAAACAATAAATATTTGACATTTAAAATTTTACATAAATCGTAGGAACAATATGATTAAGAAGAGTACATTTTTTTTCTTATTTTTAATAAGTTACCATCACAAAAAAGAAGTAATCAAACCATAATCATTCAACATCTGAATTCAGATTATAACCACAAGCAAATCATGCTTTACATGGTACAGATTTAAATATTATTTTACTTACCCTCCAATCAACGAGCAACTTAACAAAACTGTCTGAAATCAACATTTCCAAATACCAATTAAACATATTCTCTCTAGGTAATGAGCAGCTCATCATATCATCCAAGAACATCATTAACAAAGAAAATAAAACATAATATTTTCAGTCAATGAGCAGCTCTATAAAACGTCAAAGAACATCATTAACAAGAGAAATAAAACATATTATTTCCAGTTAATGAGCAACTCTATAAAACGTACAATATATTCCTTTCCAAACAATCAAAACACATTTTTCTTATATATATGAACAACCCAACTAAACAATGTAAAAACACCACATGGTTACATCATTTAAACATACTCTTTCTAGTAAAAGAACAACTAATAATTTCTTTCATAAAATATCATTATATTAAACCCAGTCATGCCACCAATTACTCCTTGGTACAACTCGGTCAAGTTGTCCTGGCTTTCATGCCCTTACCAAGACAAGCAATTTCTTTTTCACAGCCATGCAAGAATCCAAGTCATATTGCCAGGCTGGAAGTTACAGGCTAAATGCCATTTTTTTGTTTTGTAGTTATTCACACATAACAACACATCCTCATTTATACATGAACCGATTTAAATGCCCATAATAAAAATTTCTGGAAAATGCAGCCCCATGCAAGAGCTTTGACATCCACAAATTTTCATTCAAAAGATCTCAATAAATTAAAAATCAGACCTGCATATAACAACCAAGAAGGAAAAAAAAAAATACAAAACCCCAACCAGTTACATATCCATATCGATTTGGTTACCCAAATCGATTCATTTATGCAAATCGATTTGTATACCCAAATCGATTTGGGTATCAAATCGATTTGTTTACAGAAAACACAATCAAATTTTGTTAACAAAAATGAAAACCCACACGCACAAATTGATTTGAAACACACAAATTCACAAAAATGTTTTCCTTCTTCCAGTACAGGAAAAACCCAACTCTTTTCTTTTTGGGTACAATTTATTTTAATGCAGAGAAGGAATTTTAACTTTCATTCTATTTTTATTTTTGCAGATCAAAACCCAAAACCCTATTTGCATTTTTTTTTCTGGGTTTAGCTAAAACCACACAAAGAAAACTTAAGAGAATACAAAATCCATCAATTTCCTTTTCAAATTTCATCTCCAAGCAATTAAATCAAAAGTTGTCCACAAATTCCTTTGATTGCCATTAAAACAGAATGTGTATTTCCTCATTTTTTTTACAAATAATGCAGCAGAGAAGGGAGAAGATATTCATGCCTGAAGTAAACCCAGAATCAACAACCTCTTACTCTTCCAGCTCCAACAAGTTGAATCCTTCCTTCCTCCAAAACTCACGCAGGTATCCCAGAAGGGAAGAATGAAAATAGACAAGGAGAAATAAAAGAAAAAAATATAATGAAAGAAACTATAGTTGGGCAACATATTCGAGAATTTTTGGGCTTCCCAATGTTGGCACATGCATTAATGCATGCCACATACTTGTGCTATGTAAAGGTGTTTCGCTTTACGAAACCCACGAATTTTAAGTATTAAAATTAATATATTTTTTATTTTTTAATATAACTTTTGACTTACATGCCAAATCCTTCTAGAATATACATTACTAATTTTACAAATTAATATTGCATTTTTTTAATTTTTATTTTATTTTATTTAAGTTGTTATCCAACTTAATGGTTAAGTTAAAATTAATCATCATAATACAAGTCCACATATTACCAACAATATATTATAATAATAATTATTTGAATTTCCACGTTCCATACGAAACATTCCAATAAACGAAAATCACCAAGTCCGTAAATAATAATTCAAATATTCTCATAAAGCTGGCTTGACATAGCATCGTCAAATAAAACAGAGGCAGTTATTATTACGGTCATTGCAAAAGTCGAACAAAACAAAAGACGACTAAACCGATTAAAATAAAGTAACCGAAATACAAATAACCGAAAGATTCGTTATCGTTTATGAACCGTTTTACCTACGATCAAGGCCTAATCACGTTTAGGAAGGATCATCAAGGTGGGTGCGGGGTTACCCATTCAGCAGTGTCATGCCCCGCAGCAGAAGTTGTGGGTCATGACATGATGAACCAAATGAATTCTTACACACAATGATGATCTCGTCTAATCCTGATTAGACGTAACCGTAGTTAATTTAACTTACTAGAAATCATAAATCAAGGAAATAACTAGTCATCAAAGAACTAGTCAAGACCATAGATTTAGGAGAGAACTAGACCTAACAACTAGATAATATCTCCTAATATATAAATAAGATAAAAGAAATATCCACACACATAAGCGGGTGAGGATAAATACAATAAAGGTAAATAATTTACCTATGTGAACATTAACTAAGGCAAATACCTACTTTAACATAGACATCAAATTTGGTTCACAGTCCCCTTAATCCCCTTTTAATCAATTAATATAACAAATTCACTTAACCATGGCCCTTTACCCCACATTTATATTAATTTAACTACCCACAATTAAATCAATGCCCATCCTCACTCCACTTATTAATTTAATCACTTTAATTAAATTAATTTACACCTCACCTAGACACCTCATCATTAACCTATTCTTAGCATGTGCATCTTAACTAAAAATCGATCTCCACTTACCTCAATATAACTAAGACTTAGTTTAACCCAAAAATCACATGCCTATTTTACCTCTAACATCATGTCCATTCACTTAAGAGAAAAATATCATTTCAGATCCATAACAACAAACATAACTAGTCAAAGATAGCCAAAATCTGCTATTTTGGCAACCTAGGATTTCCTGCCTTAACCAACGTCGGTTAACCCTAAGCCCGAATCAAAGCCCTCTCGCACATCCTGACATCTATAGCTAACATCAAGACTGATCTGAAGGTATTTTACATTCACAGTAGCATTCCAAGAAGCACGATCGCGGAATTGATCACCAGTTTTATAGATCAACCATCACCATCATGCACCTACAAGGTCTATTTTCTACAAGTAAGTGTGCATTTTGATATGTATCACTATATACTTATTCAGATCATAATTTTCTTCATTTCTGTTTATTTGAACCTATTTTCATTGAATATCCCACCATTCTCACCTTCCTGTTAATCCACCCATTCAACCACCCACAATATTTTAAATTCCCATACCAGATTTCTGAACATCTTTGTGTATTCCCAACATCTCCATAAGCCTAGATATCCCCCTTTGGCATCCTCTGTGTAACCATAAAAAGGATCCAAAAACCCATTTATTGAGTTTCTACCATCTCACCTCAACTGACGTCGATCATCCCTAACCATCGTCAGTCATACCCACACTAATGTGGGTCTCTGTGACTGATAATCCTAATTATAACTGTAACCTAATACCTTTCACCTAATAACCCAAACCACCCAAAAAATTGACCATGACCTGTCCTAACTACCTTATTCACCTACCCAACTTCTAGATCTAATCATAACCTATCCTATTAGATAAGATTTTCTTATTGTAGTTGAATGAGATGCCTAAATCATATCAACTACAGTAGGATGTTATTTTTTTACGTTATCTCTTGCAATAAATTGTATTAAACAAGTGAATTGACATCCATTAAGGAAGTATCACACTTCCCAGATTTGGCACACACTAGACAGTCCACTGACATATATTGTTTAACTCTCTCTTGTGGTCTTGTTTTACAGTACAGGTAGTTCCTCCTAGCCAAAATGAAGCTCTCGTAATCAACATTGGATTAGGAATCCAGAATGTGCGCACAACATTCTACCAACCATCATAACAGTTATTCCTGCTTGGCTTATCACCTCTATCTGTTTCGTCAAATATGTCAAGAATCCACTGAAACAACCATAGAAAAAAATAGTACTCTATTGTAGTTTATATATATAAACTATTGTGGTTAGGCCAATTATGTGTTTATATAAATGTTAGGTTAGTGATTTAACTTGAAATATTATTCTTTGTGATAGTATTAGCGACGACACTTAAAGAGAGTGACTTCAAGTTATGATCTCCTATAAAACAAGTATGATTTAATTTATTTATGAAATCATCACGATATCGTATATTAGTCTACCTATGATTTCCAAGATACTATGTATATATCCATCTTGTGATGTACTCTCTACAATTTTCTCATAAAATACCACTAACCCTTAAGCATTTATGCACCAAAAGTGTCCCAAAAAAAGGTATGTTTAAATTTTCCTTCTCTCTTAAATGTATTATCATTTAATTAATATTGAAAGGGTTGCATTCTAATAATTATAAGAAAAATAATATGTTGATAGATTTCTCATAAAAAAATAACAACAATTTAATTGATAAGAATAATACTAATGTGAGGTTTGTTTCAAATGTGTGTGAATGATGATAATGTAGGGTTTATAATTTGAATTATTGTCAAAAATAGTCAAACTAAAAATATATTTAATTGATAATAAAATAAGATTTTTAATATTATACCCAAAAAATATTTATGTAAATGTGATATTCAATTCTTAACTTAATCAATCAAAAATATTAAAGTAAAATGATTATTTTCCATACAACTAAAAATAGCAGAATTGAAAAAATTGAGTAACAAATCTTAGACGTAGGTACCACTCAATAAGTGACACTCAATATTCATTCACCTCAATTCAAATGTTATAAAACACAACTTAACATAAAAATAAGCTGATTTATATAAACATAAGCATGTGAAATTGGTCATGTTAGGCCAAATTGATCTTTATATTATTTATTTTTATTTTAAAATTATATTTAATTAGCTTTTTGATCTTTTCAATAAGATTCTAGATTGCACACCATTTGTTTGTTTTTGCATGCATTTCGTTTGGAAATTTTTGAAATTTAGAACAGTCAATACTATTAGATATAAATATCAATGTTATGTGGGAACGTGTCTCTTAAATTTTGTGATAGTTTGTATGTTTTGGAGAGTTAAGGGATATCTCCTATTTTTTAAAAGTTTCAAAAAATTATGATATTTTTAAAAAAGATGCTAATTACGCCGAAGGTGTTCCCCCTATTGTAAAGGGCCTTCGATCGTTCATACCATGGGGTTAAATTTGACGGGCAAATTTAGACATTTTTTCCATGTAATCGGTCGATTAAAGCCCTTGACAGACATTTTGGCATTTTGATGTTTTTCCACCACATGCAATATATCCATATTTTCTGGGAAATGTTTTGTATTTCATTTTGGATTTCTCATACAATTTAATTTAAGCCTATAATTTTTTTGGAAATATCTCTCAGTAAAAAACATTGTTACTCCTCAGACAAAGAGCATGAAGTTTGTAGGTAAGAAATAAAGTTTTAAGAAGACTTGTTTTTTACAAGGAATTTATGCTTTCCCTTTGAAGATTTCTCTCACTTTCTCATCATAGCCTAATTTGATGAAAATGGTATCTTTCCTTCTCATGGATCTGTTTCATTGAGAATTTGTAGATCTTGTGGACTTTCCTTTATGTTGGGACTATTATTTGTCACTAGATGTTTCTAACATGTGTTGTATGTCCATTCTGCCCATCGTTTTGCATTTCATTTTGGACTTCTTATTTATTTAATTATTCCATTTAATACTATGGTTGGACTTCTTTTTTTAGGAACCTAGAAAATGTTGCTGTAAATTCAGATGGTGAACATCAAATGTGGAGTTGAGCAATAAAGTTCTAAGAAGATTCAGTATCTTCTCACAAGAAACTTCTGCACCTCCTTTGAAGATTCTTATTTAAGAATTTATAATATCTATATCTTGGAAAAGTAGGTTTCCTTCCCCTAAGGATCTTTCTTTTGAGAGTTTTGTATCTTATAGAGTGTCCTTTAATGGTGGTAGGATTTTTATTTTGCACTTGATGCATTCCAATGGCATGCGGTGTATTTATCTTTCTGTGGCATTGTTTTTGTATTTAATTGTAGTTTTCTCATTGAGATTTTATCAAAACCTCTACTCTTATTTTGAATTATTTTCTCAGGTTCAACTTATTCACTCATCATCCAAGTGAGAGGGATAATATCAATGTGCAAGTAGGATTACAAGGTGTTGAGATTAATTGTTCTTTATAAGAAACTTATTTGCCTAATTTATTGCCTATGTATGCAGATCTCATGATTTAATTTGTAATAAGTTGCTTATTTTGGCATTCCAATGTATGATCTCTCCATGTTTTAGTAAGGAGGCAAGGGTATTTTTTTCAATTTAGAAGAAATTGACATGGTGATAGATGATACAGACACAAAGAATGTAGATATGATGGTAATTGTTTTGCTATGTTCTCTTGTTATTTAGTGCTATAAATGACTCATTCGTAAGTACATAAATTCTTTTCTTTAGAGGCTTAATGCTTATAACTAAAGTTGTGGTAATTTTCATGGGATTCAGAGAAAAACATATCCATCCTGTACCATCCAATGTGAGAATGATTGTTAGCTTCAAGATAAGAAGTCAAAGTCATGTGCGATAAATAACAATGAGGGTCTTGTAACTTTGCCACGGCCTCAAAGTTTAAATACTAAAAGCATGTCAATAATATTTCCAAGAATTTTAGGAGAAAGAGAAGGAAGCTTTAGAGGATTTAAATAAGATAGATGAGGGGAAGGTTGGGGATAACCCCAGACATGAACGAGAAGATTAAGCTGAGGGGATGAAACAGGCCAACAGTGTGCAGGGCATAGCCCCTCTTTGAGACAGCAAAGTGAAACTAGTTTATTGCTATTCTATCAAGCAGGAATCTGTGCAAATCTACACTATTCTAACTTCAGGGGTTTGGGATCTCATCCCAGTAGAGGTAGTTCCAACTGCGAACAAAAATGTAAGAGGGAAGGAATGGAGGAAGGTAGATCTGAAGGGAGAAAAGAAATGAATTCCAAAGACAGAAAGGTCAGAGGGTTTATGCTTTGGGCTGGTAGTAAACAGAGCCAAACTTACTTGCATAAACAAACAAAGCAATACTGATGAACATATGACAATAAAAAGAATGAATCCAACAGAATAGAAACACAGATCTAACTTAAGAAAGATCTGATGCAAATAACACATATATTGAGCACAAAGTCTTAACATATATATTAATATCTCTTCTGTTACAAGAAGGCACGAAGTCTTTCTCTCTTCACCTCTTTTTTATACAAATATGTCCGCATGTAATACAACAAGTATTCCAGTATTTATAGAAGGAGAAGGAGAAAGAAGACAAAAAAAGAAGCCAACCACTATTTACAAAATATCTAAAAAGTCAAAAGTTGACTTTGAGGCAAGTTTGTGGATGGCAACATCCCATGGTGCAACATGGATGATGTCATCGTAAATGCCAACATACTTTTTAAATATTTTTACAAAAAGATCGAAGCGTACACAAGAAGAGAAACTATTCGTCATCATCTCTTTGCTTGAATGGAGTGTCTTGCTTCTGATCGGGAGAGGCGATGTGATACTGAGCTCGATACTCCATAAACTTGCTAATCTTGAAGTTGATTATGATTAGGACCCTCGAAATGGTCTCCAATAACTTCACAAGTTTCCTTTTCAGTCTTGAGCTTGTCAGGTAGCCCGACGTACATGTCGCATGCCTCAATCAAGTATCCAATGAAATCGCGGCAAGCCAGAAGGTTATTGATAGACTCTCGGTCAAAAGTGACCTCTGGTGCCAAACCTTGAGTTGCGATATCCCTGAAGAGCTGGATTGTATCGTCTGCTTCCCTCAAGGTGAACGTTTCACTAAGCATCCCTGGAGACATCTTTGTGACCATCTGCTCCATTTGATGTTTTGCATCCAGGGCTTCCTCCTTGATTTTATCTATCCTCTCCAGGATAAATTCCATTTGATCAACCCGGTAATCTAAAGCGACGAGAGCTTTGTTGTGTGCCCGCGGGTGATCAATGACGCCGACCTTTAATAGGTCATCAGCTGAGCAGTCGACCATTGCCTGAAATGTTTCATGTTGCAATCTGGCATTGTCTAACTCCTCGGAGAGGGATCTTGCTACTGCCTGCAGCTCCTTGTTTTCCTGATCTATACTCTGGTAGAGTCTTGTGAATTTTTTGATTATTTCCTCACTATCTCTGAGGACTCGCTCTATCCAGGAGGACATTGCCGCACCTTGTTCACCAATCTTGGTGTATTCATTTATCTTGTCCTGACTGAGAACTTCAGGAGGCTCGGCGGCAGTCATAGGAGGTGTGTTGCCCATTCTTTGCAAAGCTTGGAGAAGATGTTTGTTTTGTTCCTTTAGTATCCTCTTCTCCTCCTTTGCTTCTTGAAGTTTCTTGCAGAGGGCATCTACTGCAGACAAAGCCTCTCCTTGCAGGCTCTTAGATGAGGTTCCCATGGTTACTTGAGTAACTGTAAAGTCTGTAGGAGACATATATTTCTTCTCTTTAGTGCGATCAAGATATGCATTCTCCATGACCCTCTCCCCTGAGAAGCTATTTGAGAAGTGAGTTATAGCTTTTTGCTTCTTTGGTCCCTTCATTGGAATGATAGAGAAGTCCATGGGTGCTATGGGAACCTTTCTCTTGAGTTGACCCAGATGGTCAGAGATCCAGCTTGGACTTAGGGGAGAGGGAGTAGAGGGAATGGAAGAAGAAACAGGAGTGAAAGGGGAAGCAACTGAAGGGGCCGCAGGGAAGAACGTTGAGACACTTGGTGGTGGCATCGACAAGTAGTCTAACGCGCTGCTACTTGTAGGGCCTGGAGTTACTACAGGGGAAGAAAAGGTCATGGAGGCGGAAGGGATCTGTAATGGGATGGAGGGAACACTAGGTGAAAAATCCGCGAGATAGGAGAAGATGGAAGAGGGGGGAGATGGAAGGGAGGAAGGGAGAGAAGAAGAAACATCCATTGGGATAGATGTTTCAACAACAGGGGGAGGAGAAGGAGTGGAAGAAAGAATGGTGGGTACCTCAGTGGTTGTAGCTGTGACCACATCCTGAGTGGATGTATCTGTTGAGACTTCGGTGGTCTCTTCTTCTTTTCCTGGAGAGACCAGGTCGACCACTTGCTTCTCAGAAGTAGTAGGAGGGCTTTCAGGAGCTTCTTCTTTGCTTGATTCTCCCTCCTTGTCTTTCCCTTTTCCTTTCGGCACTTGGGCCGGCCTTGGAGGTGCTCTTCCTGAAGGAGAAGTAGTGAAATCTACCCCGAGGTAGATGAGACCATTCTGTTTGCACCAATGTTCGGTGCGCTGCAACGTGTGCTTGACTCTTTCTTGGATGGTCTTTGGTGCCTTGGCTCTGTCAATTTCTGTGAATGGCCAATCATCCCCATCCGTGTCAAGGTAAACTTGATCAATTTCTTGATCAGGTTCTTGGAATCCTTTTGGAATGATGGCCACGCCATAGTGTTTGATTTCTTCCAGAGCCAGCCTGGAGTGATCCTTCCGCCTGAGATCTATTTCATGTGTCAGGTCGATGTAGATGTCCTCGATCTCAGGGACATGAATAGGATCAATTTTTGCCTTTGGGAGGCAACCTCGGCAATCAAAAGTAGGCCTGGCTGGGAAGTTGTGCTTTAGATTGAGCAATTCAAGCTCAGCATACATTTCCCGTGCTTTGGCCAGTGTGGTGCAAGTGTATCGGCCCACTGTAAGGGGGAATGGAGTTCCTCCCTTCTTTCTCTTCATGCATCTCTCATGATATGTGATTAGTTGCCTTGACAACTCTAAGAGAATCAGCTTGGGTCCTGCATACCTTGGTAGCTTGGTCGGTTCACCCCCAAAATTCCCCCTGAGATAGGTGAATGTGGGAAACTGAGTGAACAATGCCCCCCACTTCTTTGTGACAGTGACCACACTGGGGCTAGTTCGACCATGTCTCATATTCGGCCTCAATAGGCAGATCACCTCATAGAAGAAGGCGTCGTTGATTTTTGAGAACTGAGGGATGTTGTTCTCGAGCCTTAGCTCTGGGTAGTATTCATATATTTTGACCTGAGGCCATACCCCATTTCGTGCTAGGCCTGTGAAATCCCTCGCTGATGCTGTAGCGTACACAATGTAGGAATTCATATAGAACTTCCCAGTTGTCATGACCTGTTGAAGTTGCTGAGAGATGGTATCGCTGATGATTTCTCCCCAGCCAAAACGTTGCTCAGGCACATTCTTACTCATGGTCTCTAAGTACCTCAGCATCCATTTATGGAAATGATGGGCATCAGGAAGCCCATATACTCTGCTCAGGAAGGTGATTGTATCACTCAGTTCCTCGTTGAAGTCACTGCGGTGGATGGTCTGAGGCCATCGGCTCACCGGATTTTTGTTCTTAAGATATAACTCGTTCATCATTTGCATACACTTATCCTCATTGTCGTCCCATGCCTTCTTGCAGTCTTCAAGGCTGATGGCGACGTACTGCCTGTGATGAGGGATGCCCAGAGTTATTTCAAAGTGACGAGCAGTTAGGTCGATGACCGTCTTTCCTTCTTTATCCTCGACACATCTTGTGTCCTTGTTATAGCATCGAGCCACCAACATGATGAACTCATTATTAATAGCACTTACTGGCAGCCCAGCTGCAAAGTGCAATCCACTGCCTACCAGTTTGTTCATCCAGGGACCACTAGTGGCCTGGTTGGTTCTTGCCCAGAAGTCTTCCATATCAATGTGCCCGAGCTCGGAGTCTCTGATGTCGAGATCACTCTCTGCGTATGAGTCAGGCATCCTGACTTTCTGATATTTATACTTCATCTCTTGCTCTGTCAACTTAGCTTTTCCTTTAGACTTAGTTGGCTTCTTGCTTGACGAAGACATGTGTGAGCTCGAGGATGGCTGTTGTTGTTCTGCAAGGAGAATCAAAGAGGTCCAACACAGAAGAGCCATGTCAACTGTCATGTTATCCATAATGAAAGCTTGCAGAAAGAAGAATGAGCAATTATGAGGCTTAGGGCGCAAGGCGCAAGTTCATAGCATGCTGCAGAGGCTTAAAAAGGCTGGGCGCACTTTTGGGGATGTCAACATGCAAAAAGGTGCGCCTGTGTTGAGAGGGGAAAAGCTGCGCCAAAGGGTTATAGAGGGGCGCACTTTTCAAGAGTGTTGCACAAAAGGTTTTAGTGCCAAGGAGAAAGGCGCGGGGCGCGGGTTTACAACACACAACATGCAGTGTTGGTGTTAAGGTTCATGCGCCAGCGCCTTTGGAAAATTGCTTTAACTGGGCACTGCAAAAGATGGTGTTGCATGGATTTTCAGTGCACCCAAGGCACAATTTTGGAATGTGTTGCACAGAAGCTTAATGCGCCAAAAGGTTTAAAAAGGGCGCAGATTTGGGGGACACAACATCAAATGTTGATGTTGGTTGGGATGCGCCTGCGCCTTATAAGATTTGTTAAGTGTTATACTGGGTGCAGGTGAGGAACATGTTGCATGCGGGGACAGTGCGCCAAGGCGCGACTGTGGGGAGTGCAACGTGTAAAAACAGTGCGCCAAAGGATAAATGATTTTTGCATTTTCTTTACAACTTCTCAGATTTCTCTCTCTTTTTGATTTTCAAAATAACAAAGAGGATTGTGGGATTTATAGCAAGGCAGTAAGCAGATACAAAGGATGGTTTATTCAGAGGCAGAGCCTTCTCAGATTTACAGATCTGGAAGAAGGGATAAGGTAGTTTTCCAGATGGTTATGGAGTGTTAGTTTATTCATTTTTAGATTTAACTTTTTATAACAATCCTAAAACCACCAACAACCAAGAAACAAAACCACAAACAACAATAAGAGTGATAAAATCCACTTACCCGGTTTAATAAAGGACGAAGGACGACGTTGGGGTCCACAAACTTGAAAAGTGGAAATGCGGGCGTGACAGGGATAGCTGACAGGCGCAGAGAAAGACTTTTCACAATTTTCAAATCGTGAAAATGACAGGTGTTAACCACATATTTATAGGAAAATACCGCATTTATTACCTCACCAACTTTTCTTTGGTGCACTTTTTAAGATGTCGACATGGGCTTAAATGCGCCTTGGCGCAACTTGGTTAGCGTCGACACAAAATTTTCAGTGCCTTAAGCGCACATTTGGAGATGTCAACATAAGGATTTCAGCGCCAAAGGGAAATCTACTTAGCGCACATTTTGATGTGTCGACATGTCAATTTTCACGCCTTAGCGCACTTTTTAGGTGCATGTTTGAGGATGTTGACATGTTTTTAGCGCCTTAGGGGCGCAACTTCTCTGATGTTGACATGTCATTTTTGCGCCAAAGGATTTTCAAAGGGGCGCACATTTCTCTGATGTTGACACAACATTTCTTGCGCCCAGTTCAAAAAGTTTGAAAATGGCTAAGTTCTTAAAACTTGATTTCTGGAAGGGAATTTTAAGCCATTTTGAACATTAATAGACCTTCTCAGGGGACCAAAATGAAATTTTGGTATGGTTATCTGCAAAATTGCCCTTGTCAATTTTACAGGATAACACAGTCTTCTATATGACAAACGATATAGTAAGTTTCACAATGCTTTCCAGAAGGAGGAATATGTTCTCGGGTCTCCTGTTGATTTGAGAGCTTTATTGCGAAAAGTGAATGAAGGGTATTAGTTGACACTCTTAGCATTCCTGCAAGATGTGGAGTTGATTCTAGCTAATGCAAATGTGAGCATAATATGCACTCAAGTACAATCCTAGCATTTTTATTTGGGTTACCGAATTTTTATTTTATTTTTTGTGATAACTCTCATTAGATTTTAACTACAGGCTTATGATGGCGGTGATTACAAATCAACCACAATTTTAAATAAGGCATATGTAATAAGATATGCAATATGGCAAAATATGTTAATTTTGATGATTATGGAAGTGTTATTTCTTGACTTCAAACTTTTTCTTTTATTGGATGTTATAATGCACGACGCTAAATAGAAATACTTCAATTATTCATGTGTTTTTGCTTATGGATAAGAAAATTTATGGCATGATTACACATATGGATCCAAAATTAGTTTCTTTCTGTGACAAAAGTTTTGTTCATGGTGGGAAAAATCAGAAAGAGAAATCCATAAGAGAGAGTGAGAGCCATACTGACATTGAGCCCCACTTGAATATCACTCTAACTTCAGAAGCCTTGAAATGCATTGATGTTGATATTGATCCAGCTGGTATTATCCCACATCTCTTATTGTTTAAAGGAATATTTGCAAGTGATGTTAAAAATCAAAAAAATTACTTTTTTTCTACAAGTAAAGATGTCTATGCTCATGAGGACAAGTCAGAAACAATGGAGATGAAGTTGGATATAGCTAGGCATGGTGATGTTGTTGTTGAGGGTGATGATGAAGCTAAAACCAAAACCAAAATTGAAGATCATCTTGCAAAACAAATGAAATCAATAAAATGGAAATTTGTGAAACGCATTAATGCCTACGGAATTTATGAAATTGAAACACTTCACACTCAAGTGTGTCGAGTGGTGATTTCATGGAAATTGAAACAGAAAGATGAAGTCTATGATGTGTTTGTTAGATGCAACATTATTAAATTTTTAAAAGATTTTTGTCAGATAAAAGTAATTTTTAAGCTTAGTTTAGTAAATTTTGTACCGAAATTGGAATTTTCATGGTATTCCTATATGACAAATGTGTTGGGTTTATTTCTTTTAATGATTTTTATTAGGAGTAAATAAGTATTAGTTTAGATTGTCTATGGAAGTAATCTCAGGATGACTTTAACATATTGAATTAAGATCTTAATTAAATTATTTGTGGAAACAGACTATTACTTTAGATTAAACTGTAATTGGATCAATACAACAAGACATTACTCAATCCAAATGTTAACAAGGATTCATCATATGATAGTTTAAAGTTCAAAATTATGGAGAAACATAAATAAATAAAAGAATCATGCATGTAACCAGAAGGGGAGCAATCAACAGGTCGTTATGTGCACCGTAACTACATGATAGCAATAAAAATCCTTAAGGAGGAATTGATATCATACTAGAGGAGAGTACTAAAATCCAAACTGCGTCTCTGAGAACCAAGATGGAGGGAGCTATCAAATGCCTTAATAGGAAAATTGGAAATCACGATACCCAAATTCCTTTGGTTGGTGTGTGCATTGTCTAGCTTATCGATCATATCAAGATACACGAAGAATGCATTCAACAACTAATGAATCAAAATAACAATAAATTCCAACACCTCTGCATTCAGAACATTGAACAAACTCTCTTTAATAGCATCAAAAGGATGATTCATTCAGAACTCTAGGAGCAAGCTGATCAGAACACAAACTTTAATTGTCAAGCTACAATTATCATGTATAACAAATGTGAAAGTTTGGTGGATGCTGGCAACATTTTTTCCCACATGACTCAACTAGACATATTCACATGGAATGTCATAATATCAACTTACAGAAAACATGGGTTTCCTCAGCAGGAATTCACACTATTTTACCAAAATGTAACAAACAGTTGTCCAACCAGATCACTTTACCTTCTCCGCGTTGCCCTAACAATGAAAACGCTAAATAGCCTGGAACATGAAGATGATGGATCTGAATCTTACCACACAATTTAAGGAGTAAAGTTCGTTATAAGGTCACCAATACAAAAATATAGGCTTTAGATACCAACCACTTGACTATTGTTCATTATAAGGTCATCGATAGAGGGGAACAAATTCCATACTAATTGAAAAGTATTCAGATAACCCCGCACAAACATACTACAACACCCAACTCAATTTATCCACCATTGTTTCATTGAAAAGCAGATAGGCATTACCTAATATATAGATAGGAAGCATTAATTTTTTAGATATATTGAGTTGGGTCTTGTGCTAAAGTACTGCTTCTATTTGGAGCCTTCTAATTCATGTAGACAACATGAGGTTTCAATTCATCAATTCATTAATCATTAATTTGATGGGCGTTTTGACATTTTTGCATTTTTCCTTAAATTCAAAGTGATTCTTCAACAATGCATTTTTCAGCATCTGTTGATGAACCCATTCCTCGGCTTCATGACCGTTATCTTTTAGGGGTAGTTCAATGTTTTTTCCTGTGAATTGAATGCAGGTGTGGACTCTTTCCAATATTGAGATTAAATTAGGCTCTCCATATGATTCGATGGTGGGGTGTTTGTTGTGAAGAAAAAATCCATTTTCAAAAGGGTGTTCTATTTTGAAAGGATTTCAGGGTTTAGGATTTTCTGTTTTATGTGTTGCTTCTTTTTCCATTCATCTGATTTTTGTTAGTACGTTCCGTAGAAAATCCATTGCTTTCAGATTTGGTCGTCTCTAGGGCCAGATTCAGTGAGGTGATTTCACAAAACAAAGTTAGATTGGAATGATACTGGGACGGTGTTGTGTTGGAAAAAAAAAGACATCCCCACTATTCCTATCTATCCCAGGTCTTCTTTTCTCACGGATGAGCTGATTTTTAAGTAAACAATGACCAATTTTTCCTTTTAACAACCTATATTTTTTCATATTAATTTAGTCCACTCGGAAGTGTGCCCAAATTTCTTTTTTTAAAGGGGAAAAAATTGGTTTTTGGGAATTTTGCTCTTTTTGGGCTCTGTTTGCTTGTGTGTTTTCTGTAAATGTCAAGGAAAGGGTTGTTTTTATTATTGTAATGTATTTTGGGCAAGAATGTTGACCTCTCTTCATGCTTATCAAGTCACGGAGTATTATCTGAAAATATTTTTACAGGGGTGGTACTTTTTTATCAGAATTATTATAGAATTAAAAATATTTTCGGTCTCTAGCTTACCTCATTTTCCTGCTGGGTATTCCAATTTCAGGGCATATCCTTGGGGTCCCTTGTAGTTAAAGAGTATTTAATGTGTATTACATTTGGGATTTCACATGTCCAAGTTATTTTGTTAACAAATTAGCTATCAGACTGACGATGATGAAAAGGGGGGGTATTTGATGGGCAAAACATATAAACTTAGGCCATTTTTCCTCTGGTTTACATTTTTTGAAATCCTTAATGTATGGATCAATTTGGATCCAGCGTTGGTTTCTGTTATCTACCATTGAGTATGTTGACCACACACATCATTAGAGGTAATTACCTTACCTTTTGGAGGGTCCAACATGGTGTGAGGGCCACTAATGGAGGGCTAGTTGGAGCTCTCTCAAATATGTCCAATGATGGGTGTTGTCCAGAACTCCACCCCATGTAATTTTCCAATAATTCTTATACCCATGTGAAACTTTTCCTAAATTTAATGGATTTATGTCATGTTGTGTTCATCTTCTCATTTGGAGTCAACAAAGGGGTTAATATCTCATTTTATCACACTAGTTAGAGATTTGCATCGTTTTACTTCCAACACATGTAGAGGTCTTGCAATCTCTACTCAATTATGTGAATGATAAGAAAAACCCACCTTGAAAATAAAACTTTGAATTTAAGCTGAAAATAAAGCTAAAACAAACCAAGAATGGCCCTGAAAAAGAATGCATCCATATAGGTGTATATCTGCTTGCTTTTGTAAAATCCAAATAAGTATGTAAAAGAATTAAATGAATTCTTTTCCGATGCTAAATGTTCGTCGTCTCTTCATTTCTAGAGAATGAAAGAGCTGGGCCATGTCAAATATTTTTATCTCCTATTGAAAATAGATTCTGATTTTTATGTGGGAAAAAGTGATAGCACAAATTGAATTCTTATTTCAAAGAATCTACAACAAAACAAAATCTACACCCCTAACTCAACTACACTACCATTAAATATTTCATTCGTACAAATTTTACTGATTACAAATTTGAATCTAGCTCTATCGTCTAGTATCTAATTTTATATTATAAGAACAAGTCATATATTTTTATCTCATATTCAAAATAGAATCTTGATTCTTCTGTGGAAAAATTATACCACAAAGTATAAATTGAACTCTTATTTTAAAGAATCCACAACAAAATTTGAATTCTCATCTCAAATTAGTAAAAAAAATCTACTCCCCTAACTATACTACACTGCCATTCAATATTTCATATATAATTTTTTCACAGATCATCTCCATTCCAAATAACTCATAGGAATTTTTTTAAAAAAAAGCTTTAAATTTAAGCTAAAAATAAAAAACAAAACAAACCAAGAATGGCACTGACAACATCCATATAAGTGTATGCAAAGAAGACAAAGGTACATGCATGGAAGAGAAATTGTTTCATCTTACAGTATGATTCCTTTGTCCTCTACAACATTGTCACATCTATTCAATCATCCCTTATGGCAAGGTATGCCAAAGTAGAGCAAAGAGGGGTGTGACTACAGACAATTTTTAGGGCATTAGATTCCATAACTAAATGAAAGGGGGTGTACTAATAGTTCAACACCATATAGATCATTAATTAATAAAATTTATATCATTAATTACTAAAAATTACATATTATATTCAGGTGTACAACTATATCATTCACATAGATCCTTAACATATCAAGCTTCTCCAACTAAGTGACTCAGTCACAAACTGTATTAACAAGGTTCTAAATACTTTATCTGAGTTTCTATCAATGTCATAAAAAGAAAGAGAACAAATATTGATATCTATTAAAGAATAAATATCACATCTATTCCCGTAGAGGATAGACTTAGGATACCCTCTGGTCAGGGAAACTATGGAACTTGTGGATCTCTTTTTACAATCTTTGACTATGAAGATATAGTGGTTGTAGCTGCTAAATGCCACACATGTAACATTTCCTTGTAGCTTGACAACCCAGGAGTAAATGTTGTTTAATTTCCTTGTAGAGTGCAATGATTATCATAAGGATAATCTTGTATGCAGCCAATGTAGTATAAAACACATTGTATTAGTAACATAATTTCACACCAAAAAATTAAAAAACCACATCAATTATAAAATTATTTAATGTATCCCTTTAAATCAAATAACTTATACCGTTCGGTGTTCACATTGCACTCCCTACATACGATTGCTAGTTTTACAAAGAACTTTAAATTATAATATTTAAAATACATTGATGGGGGAAGAGAATACAACATTTCTAAGTGTTCAATGTTCCTTAAAAAGCTAAAGTAATTGAGTCTTATCTTAATTTATTAATAATATTTCATATTTCATAAATTATGACGTAGATTATTCTTTGAAGTTCTAAAAACTATAAACACATCACGGTAAGAATAGTTACCAAATAATTAAATATATTTATATGAGTAGCTTGAATGAAAACCATTTAAATTCTAAGTGGGTTATAGTTAAAGGTTGTGGATGGTGGTGTAAAAGGTGTTACCTTAAGTCACTTACAAAGGTAAAAATCTGATGGGATACAAATAAAAAGATACGAGATCAAGATCATGATCTAGATGAATCTGGGAGAAATAAAATTACACCTCAATCCTTATCTCTATTCAAAGAAAATCAATCTGATGCATTATATCAATGATATTGCAAAACTTTGGGACTATATATATATATATATAAAATGTGTTATATTTAGAAACATAGCAAAAGTGGAACACCAAGAGCTGAAAAATAGCGTATGAAAATCACTTTACTTAACAAAAAAAAATGTGTATCTTTTAGAAAACTAATAACTGAAAAATAGCGTGATGAGATGATCATGCTAATGTAAAAGGAAATTATTGATTGAAGAGAAGAACAAAATAAGAAAGTATTGTTGTACTACATTTTTGGGGTATATGAGAGTAGCCATCAAACCTTTGGTTTTAAAAATGATTTGTAACTCTATTAAGTATATGTATCCATACGTACAATGTGAAGAAATATTATGACTAAACATTGTTACATTTACCCACATGAATTCCAAAATAATTGTACCAAGATACCAATACCATATCCAGGATACCAAAAATATAAGAACTTGAATCAACATAGGAGGAAGTATTACAGAAATATGTTCTAATTGAAACTCTTGTTGAACATGTGTTTGAAAATGCATGTGATATGTTCCTTCTTCTTAGATAGTCTCTCATACCCCCTACATGGATGTCTTTAAACTCTAATAGGAAAGTATGTGTGCATTATAACATTTTATTTAAAGAAATCTTTTTGGCAACATGACAATACATGAAATGTAACTCTTTCATATTGTACATGAAATGTTCATTTTGTTATGGTTCATATGGATGAACTATAAGACACCATTGATGCAATACACAGTTTTGTATGGTTGATGACACTTTCACATTTTAAATTAATAAATATAATAAAATAAAAAGAAACTAGATGTATGAATATTTGAAAGAATAAACAATGGAATAGAATATATCATTTATGATCCAAAACATTTTTCTATTTTTTAATGTAATTATTTCATATGTATATAATAATAATTTCTATAATAAATTGTTAGGATTTAACAATTATAATTTTAAATATTGTTACATAGATATGCATGTAAAGTGAAAAGAATTATTTAAAAATAGCATCTATCATTTATAGTAGTCCAAAGTATTTTACTATTTATAATAAAAAAAATAATCAGAAATATATAGTAAATAAATTATTATAAACTATTAGAGTTTGATAAATACAACTCTAAAATAACATTATATAATTAATAGGCCGAATACTTTTAAAACATTTTTCTGTTTGCATATTTGACTCTCAGACCCCATCCAAAGGAATCATTTTAAACTAATTTCTATTTTTAAACATTTAAGAAATTAAATAATTTTTAAACTTAAAATGAATAATCTAGGCCTTGGGATAAAAAAAATGGTTAGGAATACAAATAAACTTATGCTTTTTATAAATTTATATCAATTTCAATATGAGAAACATCTTATCTTAGGAGAGTTGCAAGAGAACACACATTCAATAATACTTTTTTTTATTATTATTGGTAAATGGTTTTTTGATGGGGACCATTCCGTTGGAACAACAAACGAGTCAAAACCCAAATACAACGAAAGAGAGAAAAATGAAAAGGTTCTAAGAACCTGGATAAGAAATGCAACACCATGAAAAGAAGCAACCAATCTTTCGAAGAGAAACAAACAACAAAAAGCAAGCGTACAACCAACTGACGACCTACGCACAACAAAAACACACTGCAAGAATAGTGGACCACCAACCCTGATACAACAACAAAAACAAAATTGGGAAAAAAAATCATTCCTTGTCAGAACTAGTGGTGGGTTTTAGCTAATTGGTGTGAAAAAAAATTTCTGTCTCCTTGCCCACCACCGTCCATTCCTCGTTATATGTGTTCCTGTTCTTTCTCCTGCCCACCACCGAAATTCCTCGTTACTTTCTGCATTTAAAAATTGGAAGAAAAAATTCAATAGTCTTGATAGGAATGTTACCCTAAACGAGGGACAATGGGGCACAATCCAACGTTGACTTAGTAGTGACCTCTTGATTAGAAGAATTATGTACTTTTTCAATAGAATCAAGAGGATTAGAATTTTGCGGTTCTTCATTGGAAGGGGGAGTGAATTTTGGGCTCAATGATTAACTCAACCGAATCTAAATGGTGTGTAACTGATGCCCCTCTTAGCTCATTTCAACAACTTCTTATCCTCTATTTAATCCTTCAATGCATGATCCTTCTTATATTGTCCCAATTTGTCTTAGCATCTATGCGTTCCCAATATGTTCTTATGATATTGAATTGTCAATTTCACTTGTTATTACTAATTGAGACCCTACTGTGATTTTACTCATACCTTTTCCAAATTAAATTACTCAACCAACTCATCAACCATTCATCTTCACATAAAGGAAATGCAAACCCAACACCATGCTTTAACATTGGATAAGGGTCATAAGGGTTCACACATTATAAAAGAACATCATACCATACTCAATTCCCTTTGATCAACTATTTACTTTACTCCACATTATACTGGAAACTTCCCCTTGTTCTTAGGCTTGTATGACTTCATACAACATACATATTCAAGGGAAAACCTAACCATGCAACTTTGTATTCACCTGGTACAATTTACACATGCTACAAACTCTAAATTGATGATTATTTATGATCATATTAGTAAGTGATAATGCCCCACTGGGCATCGGCTCCTTTTTTTTTACCTGCCCTCCACTGCCACCTTGGCCTCCTCCCAACCACCCAACCTGCCATCCTTTATGGCCATCTATGCGACCTGCCTGGCGTGAGGGAGAAGCTGTTCCGTGGGTTGTTGTTGTTCTGTCCTTTTGGCAAGTGGTGTGTGGTTGGGCGCCTCCACCAACTATCTTCATTGTTCGACATACCTACTGGTTCACCAATCTACCATAATTTATGACCCTGTCACCTCATTTTGACCTGCTCACGCAAAGAAGCTTTGGTGGCCGCATAGCTTGCATTGGCGTGTTCTGGATAGTGGATTCATTGATGGTGAAATGAAGGTCTATCGCCCTGATGTTGCGTGGGTGGGTGTGGATTCTCAAAATCGTGCTGTACAGGCAGTTTCAGTGGAGCGTAGAACTGAAATTCTCCTAGGAAAGTGCCGTGAGGAAGTATTTGGCTATATGCAGCAGCTACAGGGCAGAGAAGTAAACGTATCTCAGAAAATCAGTGGCCTCCAGAGAGAGTTAAGTGCGACAGCTGCTGCAGGCGATCCCAAGGAACCGTTGGTGTTGATCCTGATGTTCTGGTTGCACGTGACCACAGTCATGATCAGTTGCAAAATCTTGCAGCTGTAGTAGAAGAACGAGATAAAGTTTTAGTTGAGTTGTCTTGCCTTTTCATTTTGGAATAAGCGAACTTCCTTTTGTTCCAGGTGGCAACATTTTCTTGGCCCCTTGTTGGCTTATCCTCCCTACCTGTGCCTCCCAGAGGATTCTGGAATGAGGTGGGGACACCCACTTTCAGAAGAACAAAGGAATTTCGACCTAAGGATAGCTGCTCTTGTTGGGAGGTGTCCTTGCGGCTGGTATAGATTGGAAATCAGGCATGCTACAGTTTGTAGAAGCCTTCATGAACGCCTCCAACTAGCAGGTTGTCCAACTAGGTTGTTTTCTGTTCTGTATCTCTGCATCCTCAAATTCGGGATTCTCCTACAAGATATTTTTATCAAAATCGATTAAGTGACAGTGAGGGTGTTACCAGCAGACCTGATGAAATTTATTCTCAAAGATTCTCTACTGAGACCTTGCTTTTTCTGCGATGTAACTCATGGAAGAGGATCTTATAGGGGTGGATCTGTTTCATATCAGAATATTCATGAAGCACTTTTTGCTTTGCAATGATATGGGCTTCTTCAACGAGTCACTGAGTTGGCAGGCATAAAGGTCTCTGTTGGAATTATCATACCTTACAAGCTACAGCTGTAATGTTTGCACCGAGAGTTTGATGTTGTCCCCAAATCTGATGAAGGAAAAGGTTTATGTATCAATACGGTAGATGCCTTTCAGAGCCAGGAGCGATGTAATCATTATGTCTTGTGTCCGAGCTTCAAACCATGGTTGGTGTTTAGCTTTCTAGCGCAAGTGCTCTCGGACTGAGTGGTAAGCAGTTCGACTCTCACCCCCAAAGCAGCTGCATTGAAGCAATCTAGTGTTTGGACAGCCACCTATTGCATTCTTCTAGTCGTGCCTTCAAAAGGGAATCCTGGTGTGGTATATTGCAAGAAAAGACCAGTGAAGCAGAGGATAAAGCGGAGGGCGTGTGGCTGTAGCAGTCCCTGCTGGATGTACACGACTGGTGGATGCGTTAAAACAGGCAAGATAGACTAACCATATACATAATATGCTAGTATCTAATAAACCTCTTGAAATGAAACTTTTTCTTTCTAGAAATTGGTTTAAATTTGTGATTTTGTGGATTTGTGTTCAGTATATGGTTAACAGTTTGTTACTTCTGGATTTGCCTCTGTTGGTTGTTCTTGTTGAAGTGATCAAACCCATTTATATATAAAAAACAAAGGTTCTCAGTGTATGCTTCGATTGATCATATGAATATATATATATATATATATAATATAATATATAATTTTAAAGTTACTGGTTTTCCTTCTGCAAAAATGTCGTTGTTTCCTTTATGAACCTGAGGTATGTAATCGTATGTAATGGAAAGTTGCAGCTTTGACTAGTATTGGGTTCCTTTTATGTTATTCCCTAGAGGAAAATATACAGTTAAATTTTTATTTTTTTATGATAAGCTTGATTATGCACTTCGTGTATTGTGCAAATTATTAGGGTATTTGGAAATTAGAAGTTCAATATATATGCTTGTTAAGAAGGAAGTTTTGGACCGAAAATATGTCCTGGGTTGATAGAAGGCATATCTTTGATCTTGCTTTAAATATTTTTAAACCCTCCTGGGTTGTATGGCTTCATATTTATTGTATTTGGTAGGCCGACTTTCACTCAGTTGAGCCTTAATGTTTTAATCACCCTTAATCGGGTATATGTGTATCATTTCGTTGTTTTGGTGGGCTAAGCCGAGTTGAAGTGCAAGTTTGATTTTTGTTACGAGTTTAGAAATTGGCAATTTTGTATAAACCCAAACTGAGAACTTTGGGGTCAATTATATATATATTTTTTGGGTTTAGACCTATGTGTTTTCGATTATGTTGTTAGGTCCTGAATGGGATGAAGCTTAGATTGTTATTATTGTTTTAAAAGGGCATGATTATTGATAGAATCCCCATTTGACCCTACTCTCCTTAAGAGTAAAATTTGATAATATTAATGGCCTTTATGGTGTTACGATGTGGAATGTTGATGATTCCATGTGTGGTCGATTTAATCAAGTATAGACATGATGCCTTGATGGAGTTAAGGTAATATCTTTCGTGGTTTGTGAAATTTAAGGATTTCATCGACTGATTAAGGTAACATGATGTTCCTTAATTTAGTCAAAATTGCTTTTGTACTTCGTTCTTGCTGAGTGACTTTTCCTTACAAATTTAGAATGATTGTAATGGAAGGTCGACAATATATTTTGTTGTAAAAAAAAAAAAAAAAAAACAAAAGGGAAAAGAAAATATGGAATAGTTTGTATATGTATCGAACCTAATGGTAGTGATTACATCTTTATAGAAGATCATCGTGGGAGGATATCTATCTTCAGTGGTGTATTATGAGCTTTATCACTGCGTAGGTTAGCATATGTTTAGTGATGAAATGTAAACTAAGAAGAGTGAGAGACTATGTTTTTTTATAACATTTACAATTTTTGGAAGTGAGTTGACTTCGGAAATGTTCAACCAAGCCTAGATTCATGGCTATGTTTCCTCTAGAATGGGAGGGTTATAAATCTAAAGTGTTATGAAAATTGAATGGATGTGTTTAGAATTCTAGCTTGCTTAATGGAACTTGGTTAGTCATGGGGCTTGTCTCTATTCCGGTCTTGGTTATGTCTAGTAGGTAGGCTGCTAGGCAATGCCTAGTCCAGACATTGATTTTCTTTTTTTTTCATCCTTTCCACTCATCCTTATTAGCTATGAAGTCACTTGTTAGATAAGAAATAATGGTTTGAGTTTGAATATAATATTTTCAGCCATTTAACCTTTTGTTTACATGATGGAACTCTCTTCTTACCCTCGTTGTTTACTTCTAACCTATTAGGCCTATGGCCTTCTAGAATGATTGTTGAACTATTGTTTGTTTTTGGTGACTAAGATCGTGACTAGTATTCATCTTTCGACTTCACCTAGAGAATGTTGATTGATGGGTGGCATATTAGATTTCGATCACGTATTCTACTGGATTACATGATTGAAATCCTAATACTCTCAACTCTTTGTTCTAATATTACAAATTCCATAGTATTGCATATTTTGGTTGTCAACCTTTTGTGGTTTTCGAGATATTGTTCATAATTAAAACATAGGGCTCTCTTCTTAGTTGGTATGGTGAAAATTATATCTTGTTTCAAAAGGTTGTTAGAGGTTAGAACTTTGATCCATTTCTTGAAATAGAATGTTTCCTTTCATGGTATTGTTAGCTAGTAGCTTATTGTTGCTATGTATAGTCTTATCTTGCTCAGTTCTCGCGAACTGATTCAGGTTATTAATTGTTGCAGATGGCTTATGTGGTTAGATGATGGAAAGACTTGTAGATTACTGCATCAATCTTGGTTATGATGTTCCTTTGTACGAATGAGTATTATGTTATAAAAATTTGGAAAGGGCCTTTGGACATTTTAGAAGAAGGGTCAGTGCCTTAGTAAATGTATTGTAGAGTATTGTTGTTGTAACTGTTGAAACTTTGGTTTGTTTGGTTATCATGTGAAAGATGAAATTTGATTACCGCTTGGTTATGGGATATTCTAGTGTATTTTAATCCTTAGAATAGTAGCGGGGCATGTCCCATGTTATTACTCTCTTGCTCCCTAGTCATGGTTCAATAGAGATGGTATGTCCCTTTGGTTTGTGCATCATGTTGGAATGAATTGATGTAACCTTGTTTTGTTTTCGCAAACGAGTACTGTTAAACTTTGCTCTTGAGTTAAAATGTTGAGTTGTAAATCCTTCTAAGGCATAGTAGCAATGAGTTTGTAAGCACTATAAAGTGACTGGATAGTCCTGATAAAAGTTAAACTAAAAATTTATGTATATGAATATATTAATGTAGATGTGATCTACTTGATAACCTTTGAGACCTGGAACAATCAAGAGGAAACTATCTTTTGTAACGAAATATGATTACTTTTTTTTTTCCCGAGCCAAACTAATAAACATTATCCTTTTATGGTGAAATCTTAAATGATCTCATGGTGAAATCAATGGTTAGATTTTAGAAGATGATAGGATTTAATAAGTAGGAGGGAAATTGATTAATAAAACCTTAAATCTCTCTCTATCGTTTGAAATGTTCTCCTTTGTCAAACTTAATTAAGTAAAGTCTAGATGGAACATTTAACCAATCTTGATAAACTCTTAACCTCAATAAAAGACGGATAGTAAACAATGTGACCCTGAAGCTAAATTCTGTTGTCCTGTTCTGTTAACCCTTGCCTTGATTCATGGTGATATTTCTTAAGCAAGGTCAAAATTTGATCCTTAAACAAGAAGGTTATTGTTATGAACCCTAAGCGGTACTTTCCACTCAATCGGAGCTTATGCCTTCACCTGTGCAATAGAGGTGTGGAACATGTGTTAGTGGCTTGAGTAAGTTTAATTAACCTTGTAAGAAATGGAAAATGTTCTAAAATCAAATGAATAAAAAGATTTGGACATAAAATTGATGATCCTAGTTTAGAAAGCTTGGCCTTAAGCTATTTAGTCAATAGTTGAAAAGAAAGAAGTTCTCCCTTGTGAAAAGAATTGTGTGAATCATTACATGAAATTTTATAAGAACGTAAGTTAAGAATTAAGAGACATTTTAGTAAACAAGAAAATTTAACAAGAATTTCCTCATGGGATGCCCTAAATGTAAGTGTGTCATGTGGTTGGACTTCCATGTTGTCTTGTCAAAAAGAAAAGTATGTATTGTCCTTGATAGGTGTGAACGTCTCCGTGCTGCCTTTATGGCCATCCTTGTATCAAGTTGTTCACAGTGTTAGTTGTATCCTTGGTGACGACATGTTGCGTCATGTTATGTGTCAAGCAAGTCAAAAAAAAAATTATCATGTATTTCACTGTGTTGTTCGTGTGTGGTTTTTGGGTCGTTACACTTGGTATCAGAGCATAGGTTCATGCTCTCGAACCTATGGGCCGGATTGGTGATATGGTGATGTTACATGATGGTGATGGTGTTACATGATGTTACTTCATGATGATGATGATGATGTTGCATGATGGTGGTAGATATTGGAAGAGTAATGTGCTTTAAACGTGATGTGATTATGTCGTAATTGTGATATTGTGAACGCACATGATGTGTATGTCACCTTGTGCGTGTTTGTGATCATGTTGATATGTTGGGGATGGGAGTATTCTCTCTCCTTCTTGTGGATTCTATGAAGAGTTCACGTGTGAATTACTGTTTGTGATGTGTGAAAAGAATTATAATGTGGATGACATAGTGTTAGAGCATTGTGACATATTGTGATATGTGGGTGTATCAATGTGTTGTATGACTAGATTGATGTTAAAAGAAATGAGTTGTATCATGATGTTTTTACCATGTTTTGAAGAAATGTGTGTACCACCTTGTTATGTAGCAATGGATGTTATGTTGAGATGTACTATGTTCATCGTATGTATGATTTGTGCAAATATGTAATGCTTCATGTTGTGATTTGGGGTCATACGGTGAGTGTATGAACCCTATCGTATGGTGATTGCACTTTGGGTGCAGAATGTGGTAAAGTGATGTGTTACACTTAGTGAATGTATGATCGTGATCTACCCTGTATATGTACCATATGTAAGACGTTATGGTAGTTATGTGTGTGCCAACGTTATGTTAGTGATGTTGTTGTATGTTATGTTGTGAACCTTATGCTAACCGACCCTAAAGGGTAATCGGTAGAAGTGTATGTTGAGAGTGAGGAATGGTGTACCATGGGTCAATAACTTGAGCCGAAACTTAGGTTTAGTAGATAACATGTGATCCTCTTTCCTCTCTCCCTATGTGGTTGTATGTACGCAACCTAAGTGCAACTATGACTATGTTTAGCCTTGTCGAAGTGGTGGCGGGATGATTCAGATGGAGGTGATGACAGTTGTATTATTGATATGTATTTTATGAGCTGAGGCTCGATGTTCCGAGTGCTAGCAACTCGTTGAGTACCCCTTTGGTGGCTAGATAAGGCCACACAGTTATCGTAATGTGACATTATTATAAGTTGATTTTATTCGTAAATTGAGCTTTTTACTTTATTTTGTAAGGACCAGCAGCTCTTCTTGATTGCCATGCTTTACAATTTTGGGCATTTCCTTGGTTTGTGGCACTAACATGGGGATTTTGATACTAACTATGGTTATTTGGCCATTTATTTTGCTTGATTTGGGTCTTCTTTTAAATTTGGAATTTTTACCGCCTTGCCCAAGGCTTGTACTTTGCCACTTGGCACTTTGATTGGATTGTTATGTTGGTTCTATTGTCGTGATGTGTGGAATAGGGTCATGGCATGCACCATGAAATGGTTGGACCTATGGACCCGCTTTGTTGTATGGGGGTACGCCCCAAGGAGTACAGATAACTAGCGGGTTGTTGAACCACGCGTTATTATGTCACTTGGGTTAGGAGTGTTCGAACTCTATGTGTCTTGGACCATAGGGTCAACCGGCCTCCTTGAGGGAGGCATAAGAGACTTGAGGGAGGCATAAGAGACTTGAGGGAGGCATAAGAGACTTGAGGGAGGCATAAGACTTGAGGGAGGCATTTGAGGGAGGCATATGATATTTGTGTGTATGGTTGATGTTTCTGGGATATATGTTGAGTTATTGTGATGTTTTGGTAGTGGTCTTTTGATGTATGTGTTACTCATGTCAGATGGATATGTGTTGTGATGTTGTGGATATGTCATTGATTCCCTTGTGGACACTATGTACCTGTAGCATGGTTTGGTGTTATGTGAATTTTTCATTGATGCAAATTGAGGGAATGTCTGGTGGATTGTAGTACTCTTTTGTTTGAGTATTTTTGTATGTCAGTCATTGATGTGTGACGAGTACTATGTTATGTGGACTGTGCCTATTCTATTCCGTATTTGAGTAACCTTTTGTGGTGTAATACAATCATGAAGTATATACTTGTGTGCTTGTGAATCTGTAGTGTCTTGTGAACCTGATAGGGTGTTGTGTTAGCAGTTCATGTTGGGCACCCACAATAAAGAATAAACCAAAACTCTGCAATGATGAAATTTTAAAAGAAATTAAACTAAGAATAGTGCTAATGGAAAGAGACAAATGAAATGATGAACAAGAAAGAACTGCCAATCTTCACAGAACCTTAACAGTTAAAATTTCTACCAAATGTTCCCTAGGCTACCCCATGGTCATGCTTTTGCATCTGAAATATTAAACTTAGAGCGTACCTTCGCCCTTATCTGATCCTTATTGCTTACCATTTCTTTTTGTTGTGTTATGTCGCATCGAGGACGATGCTTTCTTAAGGGGAGGAGAATGTAATGCCCCGCTTGGCATCGGCTTCCTAGTTTTTTTTACCTGCCCTCCACTGCCACCTTGGCCTCATCCCAACCACCCAACCTGCCATCCTTTATTCGTTAGATGACTTCTTCCTTTTCAAGTGAGGATTAGCATCCTTTTCTCGTGGGTCTTGCTGTTCTTTTGTTGGAGTTGTGTCTGGTTGTAGACCTCCACCAAGTATCTTCATTTTGACATACCTACTGGTTCACCAATATCTACCATAATTTTTATGACCCATGTCACGTTTTGGTCATTTTGATGTGCTCACGCAAAGAAGAATTTGGTGGCCGCTATTTTATTATTGCATTGGCTGATTGTTCTGGATTTTCAATTGTTTCAATTGATGGTAAATATGTCTAGTTTTCACCCTGATGTTGTGTGGGTGGGTGGATTCTCAAAATCCTGCTGTCTATTAGTTTCCTTGGAGCATTCAAACTGAAATTCTCCTGAGAGTGCCGTGAGGAATTGATTGGCTATATGCAGCATTACATTAGAGAAGTAAATTGTTCTTCTTCAGTGGCCTCCAGAGAGAGTTAAGTGCGACAGCTACTGTAGAAATGATCCCAAGGAACCGTTGGTGTTGATCCTGATGTTCTGGTTGCACGCGACCTCATTCGTGATCAATTGTTGCATTAGATCTTGCAGCTGCCAAGAACGAGATAAAGTTTTAGTTGACCTGTCTTGCCTTTTCATTTTGGAATGTGGATTGAACCTCCTTTTGTTACAGGCAGACATTTTCTTGGCCCCTTGTTGGCTTTCCTCCCTTGTGGCAAGTGGTCTAGAATGGGTGGGGACCTCCAGCCACTATCAAAGGATTGTTCGACCTAAGGATAGCTGCTGCTTGTCTAACTAATCCTTGCGGCTGGTAGAATGGAAACAGGCATGTTGTAGCTTTGTAGAAGCCTTCGTGAGCGCGTCCAACCAGCAGGTCGTCCAACTATGTTGTTTATCTGTTCTGTATCGACTGCATCCTCAAATTCGGATTCTCCTTCAAGATATTTTTATCAAATCGATTAAGTGACAGTGAGAGTGTTACCAGGAGACCCGATGAAATTTATTCTACAGAGATTCTCTACTGAGACCTTGCTTGTTCTGCGATGTAACTCATGGAAGAGGATCTCATAGGGGTGGATCTGTTTCATATCAAATATTCATGAAGCACATTTTTGCTTTGCAATGATATGGGCTTCTTCAACGAGTCACTGAGTTGGCAGGCATAAAGAGGTTGGAATTATCATACCTTACAAGCTACAGCTGTAATGTACAGGCACCGAGAGTTTGATGTTATCCCCAAATCTGATGAAGGAAAAGGTTTATGTATCAATATGGTAGATGCCTTTCAGAGCCAGGACCGATGTAATCATTATGTCTTGTGTCTGAGCTTCAAACCATGTTTGGTGTTTAGCTTTCTAGTGCAAGTGCTCTCGGACTGAGTGGTAAATAGTTTGACTCTCACCCCCAAAGTCAGCTGCATTGAAGCAATCTAGTGTTTGGACAGCCACCTATTGCATTCTTCTAGTCGTGCCTTGGAAAAAGGGAATCCTGGTGTGGTATATTGCAAGAAAAGACCAGTGAAGCAGAGGATAAAGCGGAGGGCGTGTGGCTGTAGCAGTCCCTGCTGGATGTACACGACTGGTGGATGCGTTAAAACAGGCAAGATAGACTAACCATATACATAATATGCTAGTATCTAATAAACCTCTTGAAATGAAACTTTTTCTTTCTAGAAATTGGTTTAAATTTGTGATTTTGTGGATTTGTGTTCAGTATATGGTTAATAGTTTGTTACTTCTGGATTTTCCTCTGTTGGTTTTTCTTATTGAAGTGATCAAACCCATTTATATATATATAAAAAAAAACGTTCTCGGTGTATGCTTCGATTGATTATATGAAAATATATATAATATATAAGGATAAAATTGCTAAATTGATTTTTTGGGTACGCTGGTTTTAAAACTTTCAGCTTATATATTATATATATTATATATATATATAAAAATCTTAAAGTTTCCTTTACAAAAATGTTGGTTTCTTTTGTATGTATGTAATCGCCCCTGGAAAGTTGCAGCTTTGACTAGTATTATGGTTCCTTTTATGTTATTGCCCTAGAGGAAAATATTACATATTAAATTACTTTATTTTTTTTATGATAAGATAAGCTTGATTATGCACTTCGTGTATTGTGCAAATTATTAGGGTATTTGGAAATTAGAAGATCAATATATATGCTTGTTAAGAAGGAAGTTTTGGACCGAAAATATGTCCTGGGTTGATAGAAGGCATATCTTTGATCTTGCTTTAAATATTTTAAAACCTCCTGGGTTGTATGGCTTCATATTTATTGTATTTGGTAGGCCGACTTTCACTCAGTTGAGCCTTAATGTTTTAATCACCCTTAATCGGGTATATGTGTATCATTTCATTGTTTTGGTGGGCTAAGCCGAGTTGAAGTGCAAGTTTGATTTTTGTTACGAGTTTAGAAATTGGCAATTTTGTATAAACCCAAACTGAGAACTTTGGGGTCAATTATATATTTTTTTGGGTTTAGACCTATGTGTTTTCGATTATGTTGTTAGGTCCTGAATGGGATGAAGCTTAGATTGTTATTATTGTTTTAAAAGGGCATGATTATTGATAGAATCCCCATTTGACCCTACTCTCCTTAAGAGTAAAATTTGATAATATTAATGGCCTTTATGGTGTTACGATGTGGAATGTTGATGATTCCATGTGTGGTCGATTTAATCAAGTATAGACATGATGCCTTGATGGAGTTAAGGTAATATCTTTCGTGGTTTGTGAAATTTAAGGATTTCATCGACTGATTAAGGTAACATGATGTTCCTTAATTTAGTCAAAATTGCTTTTGTACTTCGTTCTTGCTGAGTGACTTTTCCTTACAAATTTAGAATGATTGTAATGGAAGGTCGACAATATATTTTGTTGTAAAAAAAAAAAAAAACAAAAGGGAAAAGAAAATATGGAATAGTTTGTATATGTATCGAACCTAATGGTAGTGATTACATCTTTACAGAAGATCATCGTGGGAGGATATCTATCTTCAGTGGTGTATTATGAGCTTTATCACTGCGTAGGTTAGCATATGTTTAGTGATGAAATGTAAACTAAGAAGAGTGAGAGACTATGTTTTTTATAACATTTACAATTTTTGGAAGTGAGTTGACTTCAGAAATGTTCAACCAAGCCTAGATTCATGGCTATGTTTCCTCTAGAATGGGAGGGTTATAAATCTAAAGTGTTATGAAAATTGAATGGATGTGTTTAGAATTCTAGCTTGCTTAATGTAATTGGTTAGTCATGGGGCTTGTCTCTATTCCGGTCTTGGTTATGTCTAGTAGGTAGGCTGCTAGGCAATGCCTATTCCAGACATTGATTTTCTTTTTTTTTCATCCTTTCCACTCATCCTTATTAGCTATGAAGTCACTTGTTAGATAAGAAATAATGGTTTGAGTTTGAATATAATATTTTCAGCCATTTAACCTTTTGTTTACATGATGGAACTCTCTTCTTACCCTCGTTGTTTACTTCTAACCTATTAGGCCTATGGCCTTCTAGAATGATTGTTGAACTATTGTTTGTTTTTGGTGACTAAGATCGTGACTGGTTTTCATCTTTCGACTTCACCTAGAGAATGTTGATTGATGGGCAGCATATTAGATTTCGATCACGTATTCTACTGGATTACATGATTGAAATCCTAATACTCTCAACTCTTTGTTCTAATATTATAAATTCCATAGTATTGCATATTTTGGTTGTCAACCTTTTGTGGTTTTCGAGATATTGTTCATAATTAAAACATAGGGCTCTCTTCTTAGTTGGTATGGTGAAAATTATATCTTGTTTCAAAAGGTTGTTAGAGGTTAGAACTTTGATCCATTTCTTGAAATAGAATGTTTCCTTTCATGGTATTGTTAGCTAGTAGCTTATTGTTGCTATGTATAGTCTTATCTTGCTCAGTTCTCGCGAACTGATTCAGGTTATTAATTGTTGCAGATGGCTTATGTGGTTAGATGATGGAAAGACTTGTAGATTACTGCATCAATCTTGGTTATGATGTTCCTTTGTACGAATGAGTATTATGTTATAAAAATTTGGAAAGGGCCTTTGGACATTTTAGAAGGAAGGGTCAGTGCCTTAGTAAATGTATTGTAGAGTATTGTTGTTGTAACTGTTGAAACTTTGGCTGTTTGGTTATCACGTGAAAGATGAAATTTGATTACCGCTTGGTTATGGGATATTCTAGTGTATTTTAATCCTTAGAATAGTAGCGGGGCATGTCCCATGTTATTACTCTCTTGTTCCCTAGTCATGGTTAATAGAGATGGTATGTCCCTTTGGTTTGTGCATCAAGTTGGAAACGAATTGATGTAACCTTGTTTTGTTTATGCAAACGAGTACTGTTAAACTTTGCTCTTGAGTTAAAATGTTGACTTGTAAATCCTTCTAAGGCATAGTAGCAATGAGTTTGTAACTATCTATGTAAGTGAACTATGATAGTCCTTACTTAAAGTTAAACAAAAATTTATCCCGTATATGAAACTAATAAACATTATCCTTTTACCTTTGAGACCTGGAACAATCAAGAGGAAATCAATGGTTAGATTTTAGAAGATGATAGGATTTAATAAGTAGGAGGGAAATTGATTATGGTAAAACCTTAAATCTCTCTCTATCGTTTGAAATGTTAGATCCTTTGAAACTTAATTAAGTAAAGTCTAGATGGAACATTTAACCAATCTTGATAAACTCTTAACCTCAATAAAAGTCTAGATGGATAGTAAACAATGTGACCCTGAAGCTAAAGCTTCTGTTGTCCTGTTCTGTTAACCCTTGCCTTGATTCATGGTGATATTTCTTAAGCAAGGTCAAAATTTGATCCTTAAACAAGAAGGTTATTGTTATGAACCCTAAGCGGTACTTTCCACTCAATCGGAGCTTATGCCTTCACCTGTGCAATAGAGGTGTGGAACATGTGTTAGTGGCTTGAGTAAGTTTAATTAACCTTGTAAGAAATGGAAAATGTTCTAAAATCAAATGAATAAAAAGCTTTGGACATAAAATTGATGATCCTAGTTTAGAAAGCTTGGCCTTAAGCTATTTAGTCAATAGTTGAAAAGAAAGAAGTTCTCCCTTGTGAAAAGAATTGTGTGAATCATTACATGAAATTTTATAAGAACGTAAGTTAAGAATTAAGAGACGTTTTAGTAAACAAGAAAATTTAACAAGAATTTCCTCATGGGATGCCCCTAAATGTAAGTGTGTCATGTGGTTGGACTTCCATGTTGTCTTGTAAAAAAAGAAAAGAAAGAAAGTGTATTGTCCTTGATAGGTGTGAACGTTTCCGTGCTGCCTTTATGGCCATCCTTGTATCAAGTTGTTCACAGTGTTAGTTGTATCCTTGGTGACGACATGTTGCGTCATGTTATGTGTCAAGCAAGTCAAAAAAAAAATTATCCTGTATTTCACTGTGTTGTTCGTGATGTTCAATTTATTGATTGTTACTTGTTTTATAAAAAACAATTATGATATTGTAAATACGCACATGATTCTCTAGAAAGAAATTGAGACAAGTCCTTCTGAAAATCATGATTTGTGATGGGAGATTCTCTCTATAATTACCTATGAAGAGTTCCAGGAATTGAAGATAAAGTTGTTTGTCCACTATGCAAATTGGCAATTCGTGATTCGTAATAGAAATTGGGAGTGTTTGGAGACATTGTGACACTATTGTGATAGGGAGTGTATCACAATGTCCACATTAGAAGATTGGGTTAAAAGAAATGAGTTGTATCATGATGTTTTTGACCAAGAAGACCATGCTTTTTGAAGAAATGATGTGGGGCTTACACACCTTGTTATGTAGCAATGGATGTTATGTTGAGATGTACTATGTTCATCGGAGGCTTAATGACTTGTGGAAATATGTTATGTTGAGATGTATATGTTCAGCTTATGTATGTGTTAAAAACCATGACAGATGGATATGTGTTTGTGATGTTGTGGTTTATGTCATCTGATTCCCTTTGGACACTATGTACCTTACAGCAGCATTTGTTTGGTGTCATGTGAATGTTTTTCATCATGCAAATTGAGGAAATGTCTGTTGGATTCAAAGAATATTACTCTTCTGTTTGTTAATTATTTTATATGTCAAATCACCATGTGTGATGAGTAATGTGTTATGTGGACTGTGCCTATTTCCATTCCGTATTTGAGTAACCCTTTGTGGTGTAATACAATCATTCAGGATCTATAATTAGCTTGTGCTTGTGAATCTGTAGTGTCTTATTTGAACACCATCCTAATAGGGTGTTGTGTTAGCAGTTCTTGTTGGGCACCCACAATAAGGAATAAACCAAAATCTTCAATGATGAATATTTTTAAAAGAAATTAAACTAAGACTTTTAATGCTTGAAACAGAAAGAGACTAGGAATGAAATTATGAACAAGATGAACTTACCGCCAATCTTCACAGAACATTGAAAGTTAAAAATTTCTACCTAACTGACAAAAATGTTCCTAAGGCTACCTTTTGACCGTGCTTTAATCAACTAAAATTTTTAAACCAGAGTCCCACTGGTGTCTTTCTCTTGTACCTATTCTTGGTTGCGAACCGTTCATTTCTTTTCCGTTGTGTTATGTTATCGATGAAAATGCTTTCTTAAGGGGAGGAGAATGTTAATTCTGTTTCTGCTATTGTCCAAGTTTTTCCCTGGCCACCTTCGCCTCCTCCCAACCACCCAACCTACCAACTATTATGACTAATGTCATCAACCTTGCGTGAGGAGTCGGTTAGTCCTTTCTGGCTGGTGGCCGCACTCATTGATTTTTCTTATTTAGTGAAATCTTCTCTATTCTGTTTGACTTACCAGGACCTTCTCAACTTCCGTTGATCTGGCTGGCGAATGTGTGGAGCAGCTGGGAAAAAGTTCAATTTAGGTGGGCCACGGGTTGGGGGCAAATGTTCGCGTTTTTCTAAATACTCAATGCTGTTCCCCCTGGAAGGAGGGAAACATGTTCCTGAGACGGGGTGTTGTTTTAAATCCTTTCTTTATATTGTTCCTTCTTCCTGCTTTATCTCCTACTTGGCGTGGGCTGGAGGGAATTTTTCTTTTGTTTCTCTCTTCTCTGTGCGACTGTGGGTGCAGCTTTGGGTTTGAATCTAGACGTGTTGTATGGTCTTCTGGCTGGCTAAACTAAGCTTCAACTCTGATTGAATCTAGACTGTTCCTCCACTTCATTTTTGTTGCGTTGGGTGTGTGTTTTGAGTCGATGGGGATCTGTTTTTCACAGCCTACACAGGTGCCTCCTTAACCTATGGCAGCAGGCACGTTAGTCTGGTTTGACGTGGTGGTAGAAGCTTTTTAAGTGCCTCCAACAAGCAGGTTGTCCAACTATATTGTTTATGTTCAGTATTGAATGCATCCTCAAAAAATTCGGGATTCTCCTTCAAGGTATTTTTTATCAAATCGATTAAGTGGAGAGATGTACCTAGGAGATCCATGGCTATGCAATACGTAATGGTTTTGAGTCAGGTATTTTGCTGCTATCCAGCAAACATGTATGTGAGTTTGTATCTTCTTCAAAATTGATTCCTGGACAGTTTAGAGTGTTCCGGGAAGCCTGCATATTTATTACACCATACTGAGAAACATAGTGTCTGGAATACTATATGTGATTGCAGCTGCGTTGCTATGCACAGAGCGGACATTATGAGGAAAGTTTAGATCTCGTTTCAATAAATGCATCTGGCTGACACGAAAGACAAAGTTACCATTGGCAATTTTTGCTTCCATGATGGTTCCCCACATTTATCAATTTGCATCAGGGGAAGGAGATCCACATCTTCATATTAAGAAGTAGTTGACTATTTCTTGTTAAGTAAGAATGCCCTTGTAGACATGTATTGCAAGTGTGGGAATATTATAATTGAAATTTACGAGTTATTGTTGAGTCAAACTAAAGAGATGTATTCTCATGGACAGCCTGATTGCCAGGTTGCAATGTAGGAAAAAGGTGAGGATTTAGTCACATCTTCTCTCAAATGCAAGTGTCTGGCATGCAACCAGATGATGTCGCTTTTCTGGCCCTATAATGGTATGTAGCCATTCTGGCCTTGTGTCTGAAGGTTGGAAATTTTTGGAGAATGATGAGAGAAAACTATGGGATCGTTCCTAGGATGGGCATTATGCATGCAGTATTCATCTATTGACCTCCTTGGTCGAGCTGGTTGCCTAGATGAAGTTTAGAAGAATTCATTTTTAAGGGAAAATGCTAATAAATCCTAATGTTTCCTGTGTGGGCACCTTGCTAGGGGGCATGCTGAATTCATTCCAATGGGTTGGAGCAATTGGAGAACGTGTGGCAGATTGTACAGGACAAAGTTGAATCCTAAAAATCCTGGATATTTGGTGCTGATGTCAAAATATATGGTGCTTAGACGGTGGGATGACCATGGAAAAGTGAGAAAAAAAAAAGATGTAAGTAGAGCATGGGTTGCAAAATACCTGGGATGGTCAGAATAGAGGTGAAGAATCATTGCGTAATGTTTTCCATGTGGGAGATATGGAGTGGTTATATGCCTAATACCTTTTTTTTTTTTTGATGTACAAAAAGAGGAACAGAAAAGAAAACATGTTGCCGAGGTCAATTGTGAGAAGCATTACTATGTGTTCCACCTGTCAAATCATGACCAAAGACACCTCTCATCAACACAAGAACACACAGCTTGTTGTTGCTGGGACTCTCATATTAGAAGATGCCAAAATGGGGCCTACAGAAGTTCTAGTGCTAATTTGGAAGCTCTCTGCCGTCAGGAAAACATCAGAGACGAATGGAGCTTGAATGCCCAGCCTCTAAAATGGGAGATTCGACCTGAGGATTGTTGTTGTTGTTCCGAGGAGGTCCATGAACCTGTTGAATCTGCAGAAAAAGGCAAGATATTTCTACACCTTTCTACTACTATTATATTTACAATTATTACGAAATCAAACCGTTTTTTTTTCCTTGCATTGATTTGTCAGTTGGATGTCAGATGGAGATTTCCCCTTTCTGCTTGTCTCTTCTTTTTTTTGCTTTTATCGTTGTCAGTATGTTGGTCAAAAGGATGTGTGTTGCCTTTTCTCCTCTGAATGTTATGTTTCTCTTCCTCGAATGATAGACCTTCGTTTTTTTGTATTTTATGTATAATCTTCTCGGCGATTGAGTTGCAAGTTATTATGTTGATCAACTAGTATTTTTTAATTATGGAAGTAAGTTACCGAGAACTATGAAGCTCCTACTAGCACCCTAGTTGTCCTTTTGACATTTTTTTGTAATACTTCGCAAGTCCCTTGATAACCTTTGATTGAGAACAGGAATGGTTGTAGGATTGTGTGAAGCAATCCGGGGCTACCAGCTTCGAGTTTGGTATTAAAATGGTGGAATGACAAGTTGTGGCCTGTGTTTGCCTTTCGCATGTTTTAGAATCATATATTCTATTCTTTCATCTTGTTTCTAGGCTTTTAAGGCCATCTCAACAGTACTTGACCCTCCCCCTATCAAAACGTGAACCATAACTAGCTTTTCGGATCAACCAAGATAGCGGTTTCTGGTGCGAATCTAGTTACCTTGTTGACATTAGAATAGTTTGTATTATCCCCCTCCTCAGAATTATTGCTGATGGCGCTTTCTATTTTTCTAACTGGCATATTTTCTCCCTTGTAATGTTACGCTATTAATATTGGTCGGTTTTATGCACGTAATTACCGTATAGTTTGTGATGGAAATTTCTCGATGTGATTAATCTTCGGGGAAAACTCAGCTTCATTTTTGATAACTTATGGATTCATAGCGGAAGGGTTTTTTTTGTTTTTGATAAGGTCATTAGAAATTATGTTTGTATCCATTGTGCGAAAGTGACTGTGTTACCAAGGGTGCCATAAAATATGGTTGTTTTGGGATCTGGGTAATTTATTTTAGTTACCAAACATTAGATTGTAGTGGAAAGGTTTGCAATCTGTAGTGTTTAAAAAATTTGTGATACATTAATATATACGTTTGTTGGATGGAACACCCTTCTTCTCTCGCGTGTTTGCTCTTAGCCTATAAGATTTTGACCATTCTTGGATGATGTGGAAAATCTTGTAGTTAATGGTCAAACTAATATACTTTGCTTCGCCTCGAAACCTACTTTGGGTGGTTATACTGATTTGATTCCGGTTTGAAACTCATTATACATGGCTTTTTGTTGTTTAATTTTTGAAACCGTGGTTCCCTTTCTTGGGCCGATGTCAACTCTTGTTCTTTTAGAAATTATTAATTTAGTCTATGCGTTTGGTACCTTTGATAAATTCTAGATGGTAGGTGTATATATCAATCGTAATCTTTTAATTATTGTTTAATTACTAAATTACTTACTTGATGGGAAATTTTTTTTTTTTTGCTAGATCTTTGTTTTCTCGTTCCCCCTTATAGGGCAAGGGCCAATTCTCTTACATTGCTATACTTTCATTTGTTTTTGACTCCTACTGAAGTACAAGGTCTTCTCCTGCTTTGATGGCATGATGGGACTTTATTATAACTTGATGTGGTCCATTAGTGTTTAAGGTTTCAAACACCCAAATTCTTGTAATAAAGTGCTTCTCTTTTTCATGAGAGTGGAGATAATAGTTATGTGGTTTGGTGGTCGCCGTATCTTGCTCAGGTCTCTGACTGAACTCTTGTAGAAAATTTGCTGCAGATGGATTGCGTGTATATGATGGATAGATTTGTAGACTTCTGTCTCAACCTCAGGTAGAAGTTCCTTTTCTCGAACCCTTTTATGTTGTTCAACTATTGTTAGAAGTCCATTGGAAAATTTAAAAGAGGGTTAAGTCTAGTATAAAGTATCGTGGACTTTGTCGTCTGAACTTTGAAACCTGTATTGTTGACATCATTGAATTATCAGAAAACGTGGTTTTGTGTTGAGTTGACTTTCCTTCCTGGAGATCCAGTATTTTAAGAATTGAAATGAAATCGTGTTTTGCCTTGAAAGTGAGTGTTCTACAACTTGCCTTGAGATACTTTTTGATTTAAACCTTGCGCCTAATTAAATTTAAATACAGTTTCATAAGTAAACTAACATGGGAGGTTTGAATACGCTGGAATTAAATGAAAAAAGTTGTATTCAAATAAATTAACGTAGGGGTCACCAACTTGAGAGCAAGAACTTCTCTAATTCACCAAGTGGCAAGACTATCATTGCAAGTAAACTTTCATAACATGATAACCTACTCCTCTAGTGACCTTATTCCTTTATGGTGAAATTTGTAAAATGACCCAAGGAAATGACTGTTAGTTGCTTTGAAATGATAAATTTATAAGCCATAAGAGAAAAAGATTGAGACCCTCCATCTCTCTCACCGCCATTTGGAAAGTGAATTTTTACTCCTTGTTTAATACTTTTAGTGCCAGCCTAAGTAAATTATTGAGAAGGCCTAGTTAAGTAGCCCTAGCTTCAAGAATACAGGCCATAGCTAATGAGGTCCTAAAATGTTCATCGCGACCTTCTCCCTCTAACAAATAACCCTTTTTCCAAGCACCCTTGTAGGTCACTTCTCTGAGGTGTGTTAACTTAAAACCATGTTGTCTTGTGGTAAGAACTGATCTAGTAGCGTTATGGTGATAAGATGGCCTTATGGAATTTAAAATACTCCCTTTTTCCTTGATAACTAATTAAGCAAATAAGGTCATAATAGAGAAATTTAAGATATTACTCTGTGTAAAACATAAAGTTAACTGGTAAGAATGAATTTATGCCATCAGATCTTGAGCCTTTCTTGAAAACGTACGCCAAGAATTGTAAATTTCCTTAAAATAAATAAACTCTCAGAATATCTCATTTTGGATGGCCTAACTGTAATGTGTCTGTGATTGGACTTCTATTTGTCTTGTCAAACAAGAAAAGTAAATTGTCCTTGATAGGTGTGACTGTTTCCGTCTTGCCGTTATGGCCAGCCTTGATCAAGTTGGTGCACAGTGTGAGTTGTGTATCCACTTGGGATGACTGTTTGCATTTTTGCTATTTGTCAATCACGTCAAAAAAAAAGTTATCCTGTATTTCACTGTGTTGTTCATGTGTGGATTTTTGGGTCGTTACAAAATCCCCCCTATGAAGTGTGATCCATATGTCCTATCCTTATGCTTTGATGATGGAGCTATGTGGATGCAAGTGATCTCCAATGCAATAATGGATGGGTGCCCAACTCTAAGTTGGGTGATAGCTAGGTCCTCATTTGGTCTCTAACTTATATGTACTACGGGTCCTTTTGATATAATTCATAATTAACCTTAAAAGGTCCACCTCAAGAAAGATGAAGAATGATAAACGACTAGAAAGACCCAAAACCTCCAGTCAAGGCGACATACTGGAAATTGCCCAAAACAGACTTGAGACATGGATAAAAGAGCTGAAATGATAAAATAAAAAACCAATATGGCCAAAAGATAGGGGTTAATTTTTTATTTTCTTTAGGAAAAAACCTTCTAAATATTAGTATGAGACCGGGATAAATAATGTTTACAAGTTCCTGTATTTTGTTGCTACAGGAGCCCCTTTTCTCTTTGTACTTTAACTCAAAAATTTCAAGTCCCTTTCTATCCATTGAAATTTGAGTGTGGAAGGGTCGGCTATCAGGGTATTATGAAGTTCAGTCAGGAAATCATATAAATATAAGGTTATGGGATCATAATAGGACCAAGAATATGGCATCTACTATCCTCCAACTAGGTGCCATCCTTATCAAGGCATCTAAGAGCTAAATTTCATGCATCTAGCTCCATCCACAAGGGACAAAAGGGATGTTTTTTTGTACACATTTTCTTACATTCTCCATCTACTTGCTTGTGTTCGCATCGACGTGCAAGCTTCTCAGAGCAACCAAGCCACACACACACATAGAATAACGTTGGGTCTAAGATGTAGTGACATACTCCAGTTTTCCTTGCCCACCTTGTGCAGAGGAGGATACTGACCTCTCATTTTGCATCTTTCATTTTTAGTATTTGATGTCTAGTTGAGGGTATTTGCATGTTCTTGTTCATTATGTTTATTTCAAGGTTGAAATTATTGTAAACGAATCCGAAGGGAAAAAATATGAGCATTAGAAAATTTCTTGTGACCCTTAGAACTCAGGTTTTTGTGCCCCTGCCCTCTGGAGGTGCCCGGGTCGTAGCCTTTACTCTAGGTATGCATTTCTTACAAGCTCTAGTACAATGTTTCAGTGCGTCATATTGCTCTTTTTTTCTCTTTTCTAGCTTTGTGCACTTCCAAAACTCGTCGAATAACTAAAACAACGTACCCGGCGTTTCACGGATGGTTGCATTATTTACTGTTTATTGTGCTTTGGTATTTCATTATACATTTATTAACTGCTACTAGAGCATCAAATTAAGAATAATAATTCATATGTCGTATTTTATAATCATATGTGCATTACAAATTTGTGTTTACAAGGACTCCACCTTATTCCTGTGGCAAAGGTGGAAGCGGCGACTGAAGTCGATGGTGTAAATAAAAATACACCCCAACAATGGATGAATAGATTCCTTACAAAAATGGACTGAACTTGGTCCGCGTTGAAGTGGGAAGATTACAGTTTCAACCTCCCTACAATATAGAAAGGGCAATGTTGCGCAGGAGAATCGGAGTTGGTCGTGACTCTGATACTTTTTGTTGGGAAGAACAGAATGCAGAAGATTTTTTGACCCCTACACACAAACCTACTAAGATGGAAACCATTTTAAATTTGGTACAAGGGGGAGAGACTCTAGCAGAAAACTGTCAGAAAGATTCGGTGTTGGAGGTGTGTACAATCCTGCCTAAGGAAATTTCAAACGCACTGCTGCCAACTCTAGTTTTCATTAGAACGTGTCACAATCATGGTAATTCACGTGGAGAAGAGGTGGTTGGTGGATTCATGAGCAAGATTTCTCTAGTAATTCATACCATACAACATCAAAAAAATTTGGATGTTGAGATCAATATTGGGAAGCATGGGATTAAAGACATTGTAATTGAAAAGAAAGAAATGGGGGGGAAAAAGTTTTCTCGTGGAAAAGAGAACTAATGATTACGCGTCTCTAAGAAATCCCCCATAAGATGTTGGGGAAATTGGTGACGAAGTCAACCCATAACGAAGCAAGGTAATAATGGTAATAGGTAATTTTAGGGGACCGTACAACTCCTGGCTAAGATATATATTTC